>JADLZN010003945.1:156534-251040 GCA_018155175.1 Sinocyclocheilus anophthalmus | reverse complement strand
TCAGTGTGAAACTTCATATAGCATCAGATGCACAGAACAATAAGGATTTATGTGAAAGAGGGAATACTTGGTTCTTTTTCAGCCCACACAGCGCTTTGCTAGAGGAACAACCCGCGGTTTACAGTCGGTATTAAACCGTAGCTGCTTACATAGGTGAGAGAGAGCGGAAGACTGATGTTTTCTAATTCTAATTCGTCTGCTCCCACCATAAAACACAACACAATACCTCCAGAAGCCAAAAGCCGCACCGTAGGCGTCATCTCTCCTTCTCCATTTCCTTTACATTTTTATTTCCCTCCAGAATGCTTAATCGAAGTATTACATTTGTGCTTCCCTCACTCTCCGGTCTATTATTGTGCTATAACCACATATCTCACATAAACCCGCCCCGAAATGGCCAGTAAACACAACAAACTGGGGTTTTGTTTAAATGAATGATTCTTGATCAGAATAAGCTGCGATATGGAGCATTTAGTCAAGAGAATGCCAGCATGTCACCTACACCCTACATAACGATCCCTTTTTATCCCTCCATTCCCTCCTGGCCATAGTGATAGCATCTGCTGCAATGCATGATCAATATGTTTGGGTTATAAAGGGCCCGGCTCTGACAGCGACTGCGCCCATAATATATGTGCAGCTCGGAGGGGCATCTGATCCTGTACAGCTGTGAGTGGATGGAGTGGACCTATAGCGAGACGCTCAGTGCCAGCTATCACTTAGCCACTTAATCAGGCCCACCTTCCCCTCATCCAAAAAGGTATGGATTGGTCGAGAGGAAGAAAAACGGAGGCTGGGTTGCAGCAGCTTCACTCGCTCAGCCTTAAGGAAGCTCGCCAGTGACAGATTGGTGACATTTAAAGATGTGCTCGCTGGAAACAGAGAGCTTCCCTTCCTGTGATGGGACATTTGGGTATTACTGTGTGCGCGAATGTTAGTGAACACAATGCTGTAGTCTGAACGAAGGAATTTTACATGGGGAAATTACTAGCGTGACGTAGGGCCCTATGATTTCCATGATGCGGAAAACACAGACTGGAATCCAGTCTTTACAGAAATTTAAAGGTTAGTGGATGTCATGGAAGTTGTCAAAGGTTGGATAATATTTAAAAGTACGTCATTACATTCAATGCAAATGCGTATGGACTGGTATCTGTAAAATATTAAGCACAAAAATACATTAAAATATGAATCGTTCATGTGTCTGTGTGTCTCGGGTGGATGAATGTGCACAGATGCGCGGTTGTGTGCTACTCGTACTGGAAGCGCACGTGAGGGCTTGGTGATTTCATGGTCGCAGTCTCAATATATGAGTACATAAAGGCATGAACAAATGTCTACAGAACTGCTCTGCGAGTCATTTCTGAGCATTTTAAGGGTCATTGGGAGTAAAACATTATCCAAAGCGGCACAAGTGGAAAACTACAACAGAGAAAAATCGAATCAGAAAAAAAAAAAAAAAAAAAAAAAAAAACGGAAATTTGACAAAAGTCCATGGTATGTTCTAATCGTGTGATTGGATGAAAATAATATTTGAAGCGTGCCATCACATTTAGGGATAAATGTGAATGCTTCAGAGGCACTTCAAAATGACATGAAAATCATGCATTCTGTAAAAGTTGAAATGACACAGTGAGCACAAAGTATTTTAACATATAAGCCACATAAACTGGTATACATGAATGAATGAAGGAATCCTCCAAAACATTTGTTCTAGGTAAGTCACAGGTGCCAATGAATGAATGAATCCTCCAAAACATTTGTTCTAGGTAAGTCACAGGTGCCAATGAATGAATGAAGGAATCCTCCAAAACATTTGTTCTAGGTAAGTCACAGGTGCCAATGAATGAATGAATGAAGGAATCCTCCAAAACATTTGTTCTAGGTAAGTCACAGGTGCCAATGAATGAATGAATGAATGAATCCTCCAAAACATTTGTTCTAGGTAAGTCACAGGTGCCAATGAATGAAGGAATCAGTCCAAAAATTTGTTCTAGGTAAGGTCACAGGTGCCAATGAATGAAGGATGAAGGAACCTCCAAAACATTGTTTAGGGAGATGTCACAGGGCCAAGAATGAATGAATGAAATTCAAAAAACATTTGATAATTGTGAAGTGCACTCACTAGTCTAACCTGCTAGACTTCATCACGTAATGTATGCGCACATACTGTAGGCGTTTGTTTTTCTTTTTTTTTTTTTTTTTTTTTTTTTTTTTTTTTTTTTTTTTTTTTGTTTTTTTTTTTTTTTTTTTTTTTTTTTTCTTTTTTTTGTTTTTCTGGCTTTTCACGAATATCGATATATCAAAGCGCATCATCTTAAAACAACAATTACGATATTATCGACCAATTGATCGGCCGATTTTTGCCATTTTTTAAATAATCGGCATCGGCCGATTGTGCTGCAAATTAGGCCGATTTATAGGCAGGCAGCTCACGCTCTGTAGGCTGCAGCAGCCGCGGCTTGTTCACACACAGCCTCAGCTAATGGCAGGGCAAAACAGACCATTTCAAAAGCATAATTAAGTTTTACCCTACTAGAATTGATGCCGGAAAGTTATCATATCCATAAGTGCAACAAGTCATTTGCATGGGAAAGTAGAAACATGTGCAATTCAGATGAAACTTCTGGCTAAAACGTGCACGCTAACTTTCCTCATTAAATGTGTCTGTGGGTCCGACAATAGCCTCCACGATGTCATATAATCGCTCTTGGCCAGCGCACTCTAAAGCAGTTATGAGCAGCAGGCTGTGTAATATGTGTGAAATCTTTTATTTTTGTTATCACTATGGCCATTTGACTTATAGCAGTGTCCAGTGTTTCCCAAACATTGAGTTATTTGTGGCGGCTCGTCACAATATCAAAACTGACCGCCACAAATAGATTTTCCAAAAGGCTTATACTTCGTTGAATAAAATGAGCGCTTCACGTTTCAAAATTAAAATGCAGTGCTGGTGTTTTTATATGAATGTATCTTTGAAAAGAACCGACTGTCTTCAGAAAAGCTTCGATGTCATTTTCATTTAGTCTTTCCTGTAATGCCTGATAGCATTTGTGAGCAGCGCTTATTTGATTACAGCCTTTACCGGGGAAGCCGCTATATCTCCAGCTCCCAAATTGCCTCCTGCTGGCAGAGAATTAATTTGCAGTCTGTGGGAAATACTGGTGTCTGTCAGCAAACAGAAACAAAAAGCATCCTTCAGAACTGTTTTGAGAAGGTGCTTAAGTTTTGAGCCATGTATTATTACTCTAAATTGGGCTACTACTACCATTACTATCTTGTACCCTGCAATAATAATTTAATCAAACTCACTTTTATGAGATGAATGGGGAAAAAAAGAAAATCGGCCAAACATATCGGCCAAAAATCGGCATCATATATCGGCCATCGGCTGCCCTGATTTCTAAATATCGGCACCGGCCAGTGAAAAACCCATATCGGTAGACCTCTAGTCGAAATCTGAACAAATAAAAGGTTTATTACAATGCTCATTCATTCTCTTAAGCAGGTGAGACCGTTGGTGTAAATATACTGTTTCCCGTAGCTGCAGTACACAAAGCAGACAGCACCGAATTCTGATTTAATGAAATCATAGTTTTTTGATTTGTAGTTTAATCGTCACATTCAGCCATATCGCAATTCTAGTCTTTCCGTCCACAAATTTAAGACCTCTTGAAATCAATTAAGACTTTCATGTACAATTTAAGACTTTAAGGCCTTAAATTTGATACAACTAAATTTAAGACTTTTTAAGACTTTAAGACACGGCGAAAAGCCTGAATATGTCAAAAAGAAACAACAGAGCAGCCTCTGCTTGCTATATATAAATAAAAAATTATAGTATTAAGTTTTATTCTATTCTAACCACTTCCTGGTCGACATTCCATCAAGTAACTTTAGGTTTTGATTTACATGCCATTATTATAACATTATAATGAAAAGACAACTCTTTGTGCTTTAGTTGCCTGTGTTTTTTAGCATGACGCTGCGGGTTGAGTGCATCCACAACAAGAGTCACACATTCGAGACTAACACGTAACTTACCTCAAGTTCACTTTTACATTTGTGTCATTTTGAGTAGACAGATAAAAGTTGTAATATTACATTTATGTAAGATAAATATCTGATTAATTTCATGTAGGACACCTTTGGTTAATTAAAGCGCTACCAAAGCACTACAGTTTACTGGTTTTCATCAAAATAATCTTTAATCAAAAACATTTAATTAACAGTAATGATATGCATAATCTCCCGGGCATTCGTCTGATTCATATGATATATCATGAGTTCATGGGTCTATTTTGAATAATTCATAGCTCATAGGACTCACTTGTTCATGAATCAAACTGGTCGCGTTGTATGGTACAACTCAATAAAAAGATGCGTTTTCAAAATCTGGAGTTTTTTTGCAGTGGGTGAAAAGTAAACGATCTATCACTTACTACAAAAATATAGTGCTCTCTTTCTCTTCTTTTCTGCATTTAACCACTGCTCTAGACTGCTAATCTACTTTAAACTTGTTATTATGCATTATGCACTATGAATATTGTGGGCTCTACGACAAACTGTGATAATCCTCATTTGTAAGATGCTTTGAATAAAAGCACAGGATAAATGTAAATGTAAATATGGCTCAATTTAAGTCCATACGATTTTTGCTCATGTTATCATCTGCCCGGTAAAAATCAGAAGCCTGACGGCTTAGAAAAGCGCACATCTCCTTCACATCACAAGTTGCATGTTTAATGCTTAGGGTTAGGAGTTTGCTCCTATACAGCATCACAGGTTATCTTTAGGGTGATACTCCATTTGACGCTCTTAAGAAAGCTGATGTTGTCATTATAGTGCACTGGTGCATGTTAGCACTGCAGTTCTGTGTTCCAGCATTTTAATTCCAGGTCTTTAATTTACTCAATAAAAACTGCTCAGCTGAATCATAAAATCACTCTCTTGATATGCAGGAAAATGATGAGGTGTGAGTTTCAAACAAATACTTCTACTGTAGAATTGTGCTTCAGCATGAAGGACAGATGACTTTCACTGAACACAGTGCAGGAAAACCACTTTGGTCAGTGATGGGACTCAACAGAAACAAAAGCCTCATTAACTTCACATGAGGGGGCATGCAGGCAGCAGCGAGGCAGGGCTGTTACATCAGGCTGAGGAAATGTAGGGTTGAATCAGATTTTTGTTTTTTGTTTTGCATTATTCAAAAGCTATTTTCCAAAACCTTTGCGAGCTGCCTTTCTATCGAAGCAAGATATCTTCCAATATAGCACGAAACTGAAATTTAATCTTTTACCATATGTGACTGATTTGGAATGAACTACATTAGAGACGATATTATCAGAATGTCATCAGAATGTTTTCAGGTTATCAGCAAGGATATCAGTAAAAATCCAATATCATTTATCCTTAATCAGTTATTGGTTTTTGGTGGTGATTTCTTGTTTTATATATCAGTGAGAGATGATATATGCATATTTATCGGTAAATAGTAGATATTTAATTGTAGACTCCAGTTTCCAGCTAGATTTAGATTTAGGGATAGCAACAATTTAATTTGCTCTTAAAAGGTAAAGGTTATGTATACTTTTTTTTAGGTAACACTTTTTTTATTTACATGCACAACTTCAACACGTGCACTTTTAGTGCTTGATTCATCTAGAAACATTTCAACTATATACATCATTTGTTCTTAAGAAAAAATTCTCTATATAGGGAACAATCTCGCTTGCTACATTACTATAATATCAGAGGTTAAAATTAACAACAGAGTCTCTTGACTATTAAATAAATTACTACTTATTTCGATATAACAAACAAAAGTCACAATAAAAATGAATTTAGCAAAAGTTCAACTATGGACAAGATAACGAGAAGCTAATGAGCTTGAAACTGCAAGCTTCCTGAGGAAAAATGTAACATTAAGTGGAATGTGTTACAAGATGTTATACTGACATCACCCTTCTGCAGTGAAACATGACTGAGCGGAAAACTATGAGGAAATAATGTATTTCCGTAAGTTGTTACTGTATACCTCAAAGAGTCTGATGTCATGTTTAGATTGTGCTAAACTTAGTAAAAGCTTGGTACGAAGAGAAGAGAGCCTGTTCACTTGTGCTCGGTCTGCATGCCATTTGTACGTGGAGCTAAAGCGATCTGTAATTAGCAAGCATCAAAATGATGGATTGTTGTGATAAAATAGATGGCTGTGAAGATGAGAATTTTGTTACAAAATTAACATGTAACATAAAACAACATACATATATGTATTATTTAATGTTATAGATATATAATATATAAAATTATATTAATAGATAGATATATAGCTTTATTAATTTTTTTCCCTCCAGAAAGCAGACAAACATGTCTTACCTTTTTGCTTTAAGTTACTTTCCAGTGTAATGAAATTTTCATAGAAGATAAAATAAATCTGTGAGCAGTTGGTTTCAAAAAATGTCTTCAGTTCATTCCTGTCAGTAATATCTGTGGAGAAAATGAACAGAAAATAAAGAATTAGACCAAAACAGACACTAAGTCCAATATGTGCATGAATGAAACATTACAGTTAGATTGTATAACATGGTATAATATGGTATGATTAAATGCTGAACAAAAAATTCAAAGATATGAATGTTCATGTAGACAGTAGATTTAATCCAGACACAAGCTTTCATGAAATTGTAAAATCAACTCAATATACTATGTCTGCATTTCAAAAAATTAAAAATAAATAAAAATAATTAGCAGGTTACACTGCCTTTTTGGTAATAACAGAAGAGTACCAAGTTTTCTGACAATGACACCAAAACAATTGTGACTAGTTTATCTAGATTAACTGTTTTTAAATCATCGAAGATTTTAATAACGTCAATGCAACATACAAGCAATCTTGTATAACATAACAGAAATCGTGCTCACCTTTAATTGCGTGATAAACTGACAGCATGGAATATTGTATTGTATTTTAATGGTGATCACGATTTTGATTTCTCGAGTAATTAATCATAATTGTCTGTAACAGACTGTAAGTAAGCGACTATAATGACCCGCTGGTGATTTTCTCCACAAGCTTTTATGTTTGGGGTTGCCACATATCAAGAGTTTAAATTCCCCAATCAGGACACATTTTCTCCCCAGTGTTTTACTCGTCTCTTGTGTGATACTGTGCTCAAATAAAATGTAATACAGCTAGGGCTGTGACGGTCGCCGTTTTTTTTTTTTTTTTTGTGGGGACAACCGCGGTGGTCTATTGCCACCGGCAGTAGTGCAAGTGACGTCACACACTCTATAAAAAAGCATAATACCAAAGACTACAGAAATACATACTAAATTTTGTATGCAAGTGTTATAACAGTAACAGTTGCAAATTGTTTATTTAGACTATAAGTCTAAGTCTATGTTAATTCACAAATCACCTCAAACGCCATACACAGCGATTGTTGGGAAACCAAATACTACATCGCCGATCTGGAGGATGCACCCATCCGCGTTTGTACAAGTGTCAAGTTCCTGTGATCGCAAACGCCTGGCTGGTCAGGGTATTGGTGAGGCTTTCTCCAAACTGGCCAAATACAAACGAGACGGCGGTAAATGGAAGATGCTAACAAGAAATGTGGAAACATACGCCGAGATTCCTATTTCACAGAGAGCACGTGCAGACGAAGAGTTAACGTATGGCAAGCCAGAGTATTCATGTACACCTGGTCGGGCGTCTGATTGTACACTGACACGTCAAAAGCGTGCGATTTGACAGCAAAACGCACGTCCTCGACGCGTGATTTGTCATAAAAACTCGCGTTCATAACATGCGCTTTGGGTTTATCATAACAGAAATGGGCGTCGAATACGTACATTTTGAGTCAGACAAAACGCACATTATGAACGTGTAAACAGGTAAACCAAACAGGCAGTGCAAACGTCTGTTTGAAGTGTCCAAACAGGAGAAAAGAACGTGTTCTTTCCTTAGTGTTCTCAAAAACGCACGTCGAAAGAGTGTGCTCACTTTATAGGGCTTGTGATGAAATGTTATGTCGTTTAAACTACATATTTTTATTAGTGATGCACGATCATGATTTTTCATGGCCGATTCCGATACCGATTTTTTACAAGCAAACTGGCCGATTCCGATACCGATTTCTTTTATTTTTATCAAGCAACAAACAAGAAAGAATAAAAGTACACATAAGCAAAATGTTTATTTGGTATTTAACAGGCTAAACTGGGTTTTGGCTATTGAAAACAACAACTGTAACCATCTGAAATTAACAGCAGTAACTGCGCAGTAAATAGGCTACATTCAATACAAACATAGGTAGGCCTACTGACAAAAGCATTTAGCTTTTGTTTTTAAATTGTGTTGAAACTATAAACTGGCCTTAAATTAAAACATTAACTGTAACCATGTAATTTTAAAGACAACAACTGCATAGTTCTACAATCCAAACAACACAATGAAAACACATTCAACACTCCAAACAAAATGTTACTTAATCAGCATTCAGCATTTGTTTTTAAATTTGGTGTAAAGAAAAAAATATCTTTACCAGTGAAACGAAATAAAACCAAAGTAGGCTATATAAATAAATTATTCCAAAATGTTAACTACGACAGGTGCTTTTTAAATCACATTAAGTCAATGTAATTTTAAGGTAAAATAAAAAATATTAATCCTATAGCCTACAGAACCGACGTTTACAAAAGTGCATGCGAGTTCTTCTTTACAAAAAGAAGCATTTCAGCTTTGTCACAAGTTAGTCTGTTTCATTTCTCATCCAACACGTGAGAAGCTGAGCTGAACAAATGTTCACTGTCTACGCTTGTGCAGGGCGCGGACAGGTAATGTTACACTCGCGCAACTTCAGCGAGTGCTCTTATTTGTGCGCCAGTACACCAACGGTTGTTCGCTTCTTGGTATCTGTGCCTCAGATGGGTAGCTCTGCATTTCCAGTGCTGTACGGCTGACTGTATCCTTATTCACTTCAGATTTTTCTTCAAATATCTCATCGTGCATCGCCAACAGGGAGCTTGCTCTGCGTGGTATTTTTTCTGCTGGCGCCTCTGTGCACACGTCCGGAAAAATCGGACGAAAAAAATACAAAAAACCGTCCGGTTGCCGATCGCGCATTATAAGCAAAAAACGTCCGGTTCCGATTTATGGCCGGTCAACCGGTGCATCCCTAGTTTTATATTTATATTGAGATTGTTTAATAACGACAATTACAAAGGTGGCGGACACTCTTTAAGGGGTCATATGGTGCGGTTGGGCCTTTTTTTGTGATGCTAAAAAGAGCATTATTTGGTGTAATGAAATGTTATGCGGTTTAAAGTAAAAAAAAAACATTATTTTACACATACTGTACATTATTTTTGCTCAGGTCATCCCCCGGTCAGAAAAAGCGAGGTATCCAATGCGTTGTGATTGGCCGAATACCTCAAGCGTGAGACGGAAATGTTACGCCCTCACCATACTGTGATGCCCTGTCAAGCCGGAGCGACGATTCAAAAACATGAAAACCCATTACAAACAAGGCATTTGTTGCATCCAGTGGGGACATAAGTACTGATATAATGAATTGTACTGTCTTTTTACGTATTGCGTTGCATCACGCCGCGTAAACAAAAAACCATGTCTGCATTTGTGATCAGAAAATGAAAACTACAAGTGCTACTCTACACTGCTCAGAACTTGCGTTTGAATCATCAGTGGCAGATCCTTTAATTGAAAACGTACTTACAGACTGTAAGTCAGAACTGCCGGCATTGTAGTCTAAAGTTACTCTCCCAGGAGCAGTTGGATTGCGGGTGACGAATGAGCAGAAACAATGTGACCGGGATCCAGGGCTGGGCTCTGCTTCGTCCATGGGAAAGTTGATGTATTCCCTCAGCGGACACAGACAGTCAGATCTAGGCATGCGCAGCGGATATGTCTTCTTTGGAAGACAAACAAAGTCGTTTCGCTTCACAAACGAAGAATACAGCGTCTACCGGACATGCTTGCAGCGTAAACAATACTGCAGCGAGACTAAAAGTTCCGGCCTTCTTTCTTTGAAGTGACCATTTGGGACGGCGTTATGGTGAAAATCTTCCCACATAGTGAGGTAGATATGTAGGGGGGCGTGTTAGAACGAGCCGTTTTAAGTAGGCGTGGCTGACTCTTAATTTTTATAAAGAATATCTCTTTGGATTTGACTTTAGTCTTTGCAACTGTACAGATCTTCTTTAGGCACCAAGAGCTGGTAACACTCCAAAGAGAAAGGACAAATTGAAATCGCATCATATGACCCCTTTAAGTCTTTTATTGAAACCAAAGCATGAGATAAAAAGACAAACGTTTCGGCTGATCTGCCTTCGTGACAATTCTCTGTTTTTTAGGGCCTGTTTACACCTGGTCACTTAATGTGGTTTTCTTTTGTGATTGGATATCTATCTGATTTGTTAAAACGTTTCAATTTACACTTGGCCACATAAATGTGTTGTCGCAAAACGGGTTTAAATCCGATCTTCAATTCCCACGCTGTATTTAAATTTAACAGTTCACGTCAACTAAAACAAAAGATAAGCGCTGCATTTTATTAATTATCAGCTCCTTTCAAGATCAAAGACCGCAATAGGAGCGCGCGCGGCATCAGCACTGTAAAGATATGTTTATCTTACTACTTTTAATAAAGATGATTGTGTGTTGAGCATCTGCGTTCACATTTACATTCAGTGCTTTAATTCAAAAAGTTATTTTTTTGATTAAATTTTTTTATATATATATAACTTTGTATATATATATATATATAGGCTACATAATATATAGAGAGATAATAGATACTTATATAAAAATATTATATATATATATATAATGTATATATATATATATATATAGAAATACTCTAATATATATTAATATATCTATATATATATATATAACATACACATACTACATACATTTTATGTAAATTTATTATAGATAATTATATCACAACACCGCGCCACCGACGGTAGTTGGTCCATAACTATTGGTAAAAATCTGCCACCGTCACAGCCCAGTGTTCCCTTATGAGGCCACTTGTGCTATTTGCTATATCTTGACTATAATGTTTGTGGTTGCTAAATAAATGCACATAGACAAACTCTGTGCTGCAATTTGCTGTCAAATAAAAAAAAGTTTTTTTTATTACATTTTTTAACTTAACTTTAATTTAAGTTTTGTAACTTTTAAAGTTTTGGAATTAATATTGGGAAATTCAGTGTTTAGTCTGTGTTTAGTTTATTAGGAATTGCACAAAAGAGATTAGACATGTAATGTAGGGAGTGTTTTAATATATATGACAAATATAATTAAAAAAATTAAAATGAGAACAATCATGATCATAACTTCATTGATTTTTTTTTTGCTCACCTGTAACTTTTTCATTACTTTTCATATCACTTGTACTGTACGTGCTCTTTGTACACCGAGAGTAACATTATCAGCGTCTGAATGCTATATTCACATGGCTGTAAGGTTAGGTTTAAAGCTTGGGGCTTTAACTTAAAATGTAACAGTTTGAACTGCTGGTAGCACATCCTGAGGCAGCACACATTTTCAGAACACCATTTCCAAACTCATGACCCAAATGCTTATCTTATTGGTCAAAACATATTTAAAGCTGAACTGAACAGATCTTATCCTTGCTGATGTTGATGCATAGAGCAGACGGCTTCTTAAGGTCATTGACCACTGTTAAGGTCACTAGTAGATTTCCAGTAGGTGCTCCTATCTTTCATGTGTATCCAAGTGTATTTTAGTCAATCTGCATTGGTCAATTGCTACATTAGTCACTCTTAAATGTATTTTTGTCATTTTATTTATTTAATTGTTTATTTATTTTAAAAGTTAGGGATGCACCGAATGTTCGGCAACCAAAATTATTCTGCCGAAAATAGCAAAAAAAGCTCTTTTGGTGTTCGATCGAATAAATTGACGTAAACAATGACGTGATGCAATTAAATAGTGGGGTGCGCTAATGCAGCAAACATGTCGGCAGTGTGGAAGCATTTAAAAGTGTCAGAGAAAGACGCAGACAGCCAGAGACTGCTTAGCACTGCATCGCATATCTTTGAAGAGAAGAGGAAGGGTGGTTGTTGCTGTATGATGATTAAAATCGCGAAATGCCCTTAAACAATTAGTAAATAAACTGCAGAATGTTATGTTTTCATTCTGACAGCGCTGCACGAGCTCGCGGCGCTATCTGCTTGTTAGCCAGGGTTCAAAGTCCAAAGCATGAGGAAAATCTGTGCTGAAACAGTGTCACTCGTCAGTTGCTTGGTAATATTTTTATGAATTTTTACAAGGCATGGATGTGACAATGTGATACACGCCACAAACATCTTCCCAAATTCGTAATGAAAATAATTTATAAATCTGCTGCTGTCAACAAAAATAAGCATTAAGGTCTTCCGGCACGTTTCCGCCAAAATAAAAGCTAAAACGTGTAGTATTGTTAATTTGAATGTGTTCTGTAAAATAAAAATAAAAATGTACAAGACAATAATCATACAACAGCGACATGAATACATGTATTATAAACATTACAACAGTGGGATCAAATATTATTTTACTAATTTATTAATTTTAAGTTAAATTGTGCTTTTTTGGTATAGTGTCTGCTAGAATGTTAGAAATGTTCAGTGTTAAGTATATATTTTTAAATTGTTGTTTTGTAATTGATTTTCTCTTTGAAAAGCAAGACAAAACAGTAAAAAGCAAAATTTGGGTATTTAATTCATGCAATTGTGAAAAAAAAATTGGCAAAATACATGGGGGAAAAAAAGCACGAAAAACAGTGTTCGGTATTCGGCTCAGGGTTTCATTTTGTTCAGCTTCAGCCAAGAATTTTCATTTTGGTGCATCCCTAATAAGCTCATCAGTCATCTAAGGTGGTCATCAATTTGTTTCCTACAGTATCAATTTACATTAAGCATTGATACCATGGTACCAGAGCTTAGTATCATACATAAATGAAAAATTTGGTTTCAGAGCAACCCTAACGTTGGGCAGAGACTAATGTTCACAATCTCACCTCCTCTTTTCTAAACAAAGCGACCAAAGCAGCCCAAAGCCGTTAGACTGGCTCCAGGGAAACACTGGCATTTGCAACCAATTTGTAGCAGTAGCACTGGCCTGATTTTTAATAGCAGCAGGGACAGATGATAGATGATGACAAGGAATGGATTTGATGGCTGAAATAATATTCTGCCTGGAGCCAGACTGACAAGAGCTGTGAGAACAACCATTTGACAAATGTGGGTGAAGTCATTGTGCTGGGCCAGTGGTGCTTACATTAGGACACACTGTATTTTAGGTAATTGCCCACTGAATATTAACAATTTCTGAGAAAAAGTACCAGAAAATCTAAATGTAAATGACATCTCTAGCATTGATATTACCATTAAAAGCTGTAAAAGCTATAACACATGGGTGGGCTTGCCCAGAGAAAGTCCACATCTGAATAAAGCAAGTAGTCACATCCTAAATAATGGCAAGATGTAAACATCAGGATAAGCTACTTTATTATTGCTAAATCTGTCATTACACAGATCTACAGTCCAGAAAGTGTATTGCTATTATGATTTGGAACTGGAAGATGGATTTGGACGCTTTTATTCCTTTCTCCTCACTCAGACCATGCCTGTGTCTATTAAATATCAAAGATATTTATTAAGCATTAAACTCTCAGGACTCATAGCAAATAATGACTTTAAATTCAGCTGTCAATCTTAAAGGGGTCACATGACGCTTTTTTAAAGATCATTATTTTGTGCATTTGGTGTAACAAATATGTTGACATGCTTTAATGTTCAAAAACACATTATTTTTCAAATACTGTACATATTGTAGGTCCTCTATGCCCCGCCTCTCAAACGCTTCGTTTTCTACAAAGTCCCTCCTTCCGACAAGCGCAGTTTGCTCTGATTGGCCAGCTGACCCAGTGCATTGTGATTGGCCGAACACCGCAAGCACTCGTTGGAAATGTAACACTCCTTACCATAATCGCGAGCGTCATCTTTTTTCCAAAACAATAAAATAAATGTAAGACAGAGCCCGAAAGGGGAACAGAAACGCGTGACAGACACAGTGATGAAGCTGGTACGTGTGCAGTACACAAGCCACGGTTAAGACAGCTGAATCCACTGTGTGTGACCCCCCCCACCCCTCTCTCTCTCTCTCTCTCTCATCTCTCGCTCTCTGCACACACACGCACACGATGTGCAAAACTCTGCATTTAAACAGTCAATAGCAAATACTTAAAACAATAACAAAACAGTAGCTGATTCAGAAGTGGCAGATTGTCATAGCAAAGTCAGAATTACTCCTAGGTTCACGAAACGGTCGTCCATAAAAATGCATTGCGTGTGTTGTAAGTAATCTTAAAGATTCCTATTGCATCTACTTTCGGAAGGCCAAAGAAAGTGCTTTTGCTTTCGCCTAGAAACACACAGCGTCTCCTGACATGCTGCTTCAACACTAACTGCGGTTACTGAAACCATGCCTTCTTTCTTTGCGTGGCCATTTGAGCGGCATTATGCAAATGTTTCCACATAGTGAGGTAGACATGTGCGGGCGTGTTAGAACAAGCCGTTTTAGAAAGGCGTGGTTGACTCTTAACTTTTATAAAAAATATCTCTTTGGATTTGAGACGTTAGTCTTTGCAACTTTAGGGATCTTAACTATTCACAAACAGCTTGTAACACTCCAAAGAGAAAGGAAAATCTTATTTTAATCGCATCATATGACCCCTTAAACTGGGCCTCTCTTTAATCTGTAAGGTGGGGAAATATATTGAATCGTCATACTAAAGTCACAATATGATTTGGTGGGTTACTATACAAACACACACACACACTCAAACTTTCGCAAGAGTCTGTAATTAAAAAGATAAACTAAAATTAAATTGTATTTACAGATTTAGGTTAAATTAACATGTCTTAACATGTCAAGTCTTTATTTCTCTTCCTAGGGCAGCAGTAGCTCTAGCAGCGAATCAACCATCCACATCAAAAGCTGCAGGACAGCCCACAATTCAGCAAACATTTGAGAAAAAAAAGCTTAAAGGAGACAAATTATGCCCCTTTTTACAATATATAATATAAGTCTCAGGTGTCCCCAGAATGTGCATGTGAAATTTCAGCTCAAAATACTCCACAGATCATATATAATATATTAGAAATGCCTATTTTGAGTGGAAGCAGAAACACGCTTTTTTTCGGGCCTGTGTCTTTAAATGCAAATAAACTGCTGCTCCCCACCCCCTTTTCTAGAATAGAGCTGCACCATTACAGCTCGCACCTCAGATACTCTGCTAAAAAAAACATCTGTTTGGTTTTGATTATCATGTTTATCGCGCTGAAACCATGCATTTTAAACCATATTAGTTTAACCCCCTGGGGTCGAAGCCCGCACTGGTGCGGTCTGTCTCATGTTTTCTTTATGACCGTGAAAAGATCTAAAAATACTCCGTCAGTTTTGATCGTACAGATAAAGATAAGGTATCGCTTGAAACCGAGTGCCTTTCAAGTCTGCTTAACAATTCCTGCGTTCGCATTTTAATGTGATTTAAAATGATTTAAGTGCAGGAACGGAAAGAACTTGCGCCCTGTTTGCATGAGCGCAAGCATAAACCAGCAAAGAACCAGCATAAACCAGCAAAGGACCAGTTTAAACCAGCAAAGGACCAGTTTAAACCAGCAAAGGACCAGCTTAAACCAGCAAAGGACCAGCATAAACCAGCAAAGGACCAGAATAAACCAGCAAAGGACCAGCATAAACCAGCAAAGGACCAGCATTAAACACAGCAAAGGACCAGCATAAACCAGGCAAAGGGACCAGATAAACCAGCATTCAGGGTCAAAACATACCTAACCAGCATATGCTGTTTTTTTCAACAAGGAATTACAACTTCTGTGGGGCGTGAAAGAAAAGTAGTGTAACTATTTACTGTTACCATAAAGTAATAAGTATTAATATTACCTTTGAAAGGAGTAACTATTAACAAGTAATATATTACATTTTTTTGAGTAACGATCCCAACGCTGCTTAATTATATGTATGTCTGCACTATGTTTGTACTTTCTTCTACACTGGAAGCTCCTCTCGTCAAGTCAAATTCCTTGTGTGTGTAAACACGCTTGGCAATAAAGCTCTTTCTGAAATTAAGGAACTGCCAATGAAAGTGTTTGTAGCAAATCTAACTTGTGAGATTGTCATTTTTGGGTGCAGAAACTATTTATACCAGGGCTTGGGAACTTTTTAATAATCATGCTCCTGGAAGTCCTCCTCCTACAGAGTTCAGCTCCAGCCATAATTAAATATACCTGAACTTAATCAGGTTCTTCAGGAGTGGCTGGAGCTGTGTGACTCATCAGGGCAGTGCAAAAAAAACAATGCAATATTTATGATCTTTTTTAATGATGCACGTTTAATAATAATAAGAGTTATTCACTTAAATGCAGTCGCTGAGGTCTTAGGTGGATAGTTCTTAAAGTGACAGCAGTCTAATGAACCTGCAGCTGTCTGTGTCATTATTAGGGACTTTAAGCTACAGCTGCGAATGGAACGGCTACATTGACCGGAAGTAAGATGTTACACCGCCTTAGCAGAGAACGTAAAAATCACTAAGAGACCGTAAACAAGACAGCGCAACGCAACATTCAGTCATTTATTAAAGTACAGAAAATGACATTCAAAAAAGCGAGAGAAGGGTTACTGTTGGCACTGAATGATAATCAGATAATGTGTGTGCTCTGCATGCCCCATTTCATCATGTTCACCTCACCCCTCTGTTGGTTTTAATAAAGACTCGGAGCAGTGATTTCCTTGTTAAACGCACAGAACAAAAAATGCATCATACTTTACTGCGTGTTCAAAAAAACAACATGTACATCTCTTCTTCAGTAAAAGAACTAGAATACAAAACATATGCTTAGGGCTCCACCTAATGGTAGTCTTAAAGAACTTAAAGGAAGAATTCACATGAGACAGCTTTAAAGGGGTCATTTATTCTAGTTTAAGGATCCTTATTTTGTGTATTTGTTGTAACATAATATGTTGACATGCTTTAATGTTCAAAAAACACTTTTTTTTTTTTTTCAAATACTGTACATTATTGTAGGTCCTCTATGCCCCGCCTCTCTCAAATGCTTCGTTTTCTACAAAGCCCCTCCTTCCGACAAGCGCAGTCTGCTCTGATTGGCCAGCTGACCCAGTGCATTGTGATTGGCCGAACACCGCAAGCACACGTCGGAAATGTAAAGCCCATTACCATAATCGCAGCTTCAGCTTTCAAAATAAATGTAAAGACAGTAAATAATGTCGTTAGTTTTACCATCAGTTCAAGTTCCGAAAGGGTAACAGAGTCGCGTGACATACACAGTGATGATGCAGTACACAAGCTGCTGTTAAGACAGCTGACGTGCTATGATTTTTGACAGGCAGTTCATTCTCCTGTGATGTGACCCTGTTCCCCGCACACACACACACACACACTCTCTCACAAACACACACCACACCACACACACACACACACCACACACACACACACAACTCTCACACACACACACACACACACAACCACTCACACACACACACACACACCTCGCACACACACACACACACCCTCACACAAACACACACACACACACACACACAAAGCTCTCACAAACACGACACACACCCACACACACACTCGCACACACACACCCACCACACACACACACGCACCAACACACACTCACGCACACACACACGACGCGTCAATAGCAATACTTAAACTAATAACAAAACATACTTACAGTCGCTGATTCAGAAGCGCCAGATTGTCATAGCAAAGTCGGAATTTACCCTTTTTTGTTTTTTTTATAAATAGCCTTTGTGCACAGCCAGCCATTTACTCTTCTAGGTCAAAAAACTGTGGGTCCATAAAATGCTTACACAAATTCGAAATCTGGGTTGTGCTGTTCTTTTGTAAGTGATCTTAAAGATTCCTAATGCATCTACTTCCGGAAGGCCAAATAAAGTGCTTTTGCTTTCGCCTAGAAACACACAGCGTCTCCCTGACATGGCTGCTTCAACACTAACTGCGGTTACTGAAACCACGCCTTCTTTCTTTGAGTGCACATTTGGGCAGCATTATGCTAATATTTCCACATAGTGACGTAGATATGTGGGGGCGTGTTAGAATGAGCCGTTTTAGGTAGGTGTGGCTGACTCTTAACTTTTATAAAGAATATCTCTTTGGATTTGAGACTTTAAGTCTTTGCAACTTTACAGATCGGCTTTATGCACCAAGAGCTTGTAACACCCAAAGAGAAAGGAAAAAATTGAAATCGCATCATATGACCCCTTTCTCGTGCTCACATTTACACAAGCTAAAAACATAATTATTCTGGTAAGAGTGTTATTTTTTCCAACACCCTCAAATGATGGAACTCAACAAAGAATGAGTGAAGCCAGTGTCTGTGGAGTGGCTGTTCGGGACATAGCAAACTGCTTCAAGTTCATGGACTTCAAAAAGAATAAAAAAAATTGGGTTGAGTCGTGTTGGAAAACTGTATGCTGTATCTGCTTTGTTAGAAATGCACTTACTTGTCTGTATGGTAATCAGACATCACAGTAATTTAACTTGGATCCTCCACATATTCAAGACTATTTTGCACAAGTTACCACACATATGCACACGCACAGCGATACTGGCAGTACGTAAGAATATACTGTAGGACACAGTGGGTATGGAAAGTATTCATACCCCCTTAAATTTTTCACTCTTTTTGTTATATTGCAGCCATTTGCTAAAATCATTGTAGTTTCATTTTTTTCCTCATTAATGTACACACAGCACTCCATATTGACAGAAAAACACAGAATTGTTGACATTTTTGCAGATTTATTAAAAAAGAAAAACTGAAATATCACATGGTCCTAAGTATTCAGACCCTTTGCTCAGTATTTAGTAGAAGCACCCTTTGATCTAATACTCCATGAGTCTTTTTTTGGGAAAGATAACAAGTTTTTCACACCTGGATTTGGGATCCTCTGCCATTCCTCCTTGCAGATCCTCTCAGTTCTGTCAGGTTGGATGGTAAACGTTGGTGGTCAGCCATTTTTAGGTTTCTCCAGAGATGCTCAATTGGGTTTATTCAGGGCTCTGGCTGGGCCGTTCAAGAACAGTCACAGATTTGTTGTGAAGCCACTCCTTCGTTATTTAAGCTGTTTGCTTAGGGTCCTTGTCTTGTTGGAAGGTAAACCTTCGGCCCAGTCTGAGGTCCTGAGCACTCTGGAGAAGGTTTTCGTCTAGGATATCCCTGTACTTAGCCGCATTCATCTTTCCCCCGATTGCAACCAGTCGTCCTGTCCCTACAGCTAATAAACACCCCCACAGTATGATGCTGCCACCAACATGCTTCAATGTTGGGACTGTATTGGACAGGTGATGAGCATGCCTGGTTTTCTCCACACATACCGCACACAATTAAGGCCAAAAAGTTCTATCTTGGTCTCATTGTCAGACCAAATAATCTTATTTCTCACCATCTTGGAGTCCTCCTTGTGGGCTTTCATGTGTCTTGCACTGAGAGAGGCTTCCGTCGGGCCACTCTGCCATAAAGCCCCGATTGGTGGAGGGCTGCAGTGATGGTTGATTTTCTACAACTTTCTCCCATCTCCCGACTGTATCTCTGGAGCTCAGCCACAGTGATCTTTGGGTTCTTCTTTACCTCTCTCACAAATTCTCTTCTCCCCCGATAGCTCAGTTTTGGCCGGACGGCCAGCTCTAGGAAGTGTTTTGGTCGTCCCAAACGTCTTCCATTTAGGATTATGGAGGCCACTGTGCTCTTAGGAACATTAAGTGCAGCAGAAATTTTTTTGTACCCTTGGCCAGATCTGTGCCTTGCCACACTTCTGTCTCTGAGCTCTTCAGGCATTTCCTTTGACCTCATGATTCTCATTTGCTCTGACATGCACTGTGAGCTGCAAGGTCTTATATAGACAGGTGTGTGGCTTTTCTAATCAAGTCCAATCAGTATAATCAGACACAGTTGGACTCAAATGAAGGTGTGTAGAACCATCTCAAGGATGATCATAATAAATGGAACAGCACCTGAGTTAATATTTCGTGTCACAGCAAAGGATCTGAATCTTAGGACCATGTGATATTTCAGTTGTTCTTTTTTAATAAATCTGCAAAAATGTCAACAATTGTGTTTTTCTGTCAATATGGGGTGCTTTTTGTACATTAATGAGGAAAAAAAAATTTCTTAAATGATTTTAGCAAATGGCTGCCATATAACAAAGAGTGAAAAACTTAAGGGGTCTGAATACTTTCCGTACCCAACTGTATTTTATGAATAAATTAAATATATGAATTATTAATATAGCAAGGATATATATACCATATCAACTGTATTTTTTTAAAAAAAGAATATGTTTTTAATCAACGTGTTTACATAATTGTATTATTTACCAGAAAAGGATATGTACTGTTTATACCCTACAACACAATATACATCATTCCATAGAGTATACAACCACACACAAGTATATAAAGTGGTCTTATGATGCGATTTCAAGTTGTTCTTTCTCTTTGGAGTGTTACAAGCTCATGGGCATAGATAGATCCCTGAAGTTGCAAAGACTAAAAGTCTCAAAACCAAAGAGATATTCTTTATCAAAGTTAAGACTCTGCCACGCCCCCCTAAAACGGCTCGTTCTAACACGCCCCCACATATCTACCTCACTATGTGGAAATATTAGCATAATGCGGCCAAATGTGCAGCAGAGAAAGAAGGCGTGGTTTCAGTAACCGCAGTTAGTGTTGAGGCAGCATGTCAGGGAGACGCTGTGTGTGTTTCTAGACGAAAGCAAAAGCCCTTTATTTGGCCTTCCGAAAGTAGATGCATTTAGGAATCTTTAAGATTACTTTACAACAGAACAGCAATACATTTTATGGACGACCGTTTCGTGGAACCTAGGAGAGGAGGTAATTCTGACTTTGCTAAGACAATCTGGCGCTTCTGAATCAGCTACTGTTTTGTTACTAGTTTAAGTATTTGCTATTGACTGTTCAAATGCAGAGTTTTGCTCATCGTGTGTGTGTGTGTGTGTGTGTATGTGTGTGTTTTTTGTGTGGCGGCGCGCGTGTGCGTGAGAGAGCGAGAGACAGGGTCATTCACAGTGGAGTCAGCTGTCTTAACCGCACTGTGTCTGTCACGCGACTCTGTTCCCCTTTCTGGATTGAATTGATGGTAAAACTAATGACATTATTACTGTCTTTACATTTATTTTGAAAAATAAAGCTCGCGATTATGGTAAGGAGCGTTACATTCCGACGAGTGCTTGCGGTGTTCGGCAATCACAATGCACTGGGTCAGCTGGCCAATCATAGCAGACTGCGCTTGTCAAAGGAGGGTCTTTGTTGAAAACTAAGCGTTTGAGAGAGGCGGTGCATAGAGGACCTACAATAATGTACAGTATTTGAACATTAAAGCGTCAACATATTCTGTTACACCAAATCCACAAAATAATGATCTTTAAAAAAGCAATCATATGACCCCTTTAAAAGATTAATTTTATTATAACAGATTTTATATTTTAATATTATATTATTTTATTACTTAAAAGAGCATACATTGAAATGTTTAATGAATGAAATCACAAAGAAATAAATGTTTTAAAATGACAAAAGACTAAAAGAAACACTGTTTCTTTAACATACATTCAATGAGGCCAAGTAATGCTTGGCCTTGTTTCTGCCGTTGCTGAAGCAGGATAGTCTGCACTGCCTGCACTTGCTGCTGCATTAGTTGTCTCATTTCACTCATCTGCTGTTGTGTCTGTTGTGCTGCCTTTGCGTGCTCTTCAACCTGTATCACTTCCAGTTCCTTTCCCTTAGAGCCCTCTCAGCCTGGCTTCTCTCCCTCAGAAACTCAATGCTGTCTTTCCCACTTCTTCATCGTTTGCTATTTCTCCAGTCCTCTCCCTCTTCACTAAGCCTCCTGGGGACCGTTTCATAAAAGACGCATAAAAGTCCAAAACCTGACTTGAAGTAATCAAGTCAAATCATTATTCTTAAGCAGCCCTTAATGTTGATCATGGATCAAATCGATCCACCATGAATCCGCGAATCTACTTTGGGGGGTTCTGTGCTGTTTAATGCATTTGAGACGTTGTGGTTTCCTCAGTGCATAACAGACATGTCACAGTTATATTCTTCATCTGTAACTGTTAGAAAGTCATGCAAATATATCCATTCTGCTGTCAGGAGTGGACGAGCGCTGCTGCACGCATGCACACTAAACAGACGGAGCGCAATAGAATAGTAGCACAATAATTAAGTAAGTAAATATGCATAAGTAAATATGCATTCTGCTAAAATATTTGTTGTTGGACATTAAATGTGACACATGTAGAATTTTAATCCTCTATATAAGTGTATTTTTATGATAGCAGTAACTGTAAATCAAATGTAAACTGGCTAATACAGCCCTAATTACAAGTTGAGATTAGTTAAATGTGTGTTCCTCTTATCAGTTCAAATGTAGTCTGTTTTCTGTTATTTATGATTTTATCTTTTTATTGAGTGTTTTTAATGCTTTAAAGAGCAATTTTAGATTGTAATGTTGTAATGTTCTACTAATAACCATAAACCCCAGAGAAGGCTGCATGGCTAGAAACTGCGGATCAACTGAATGCACAAGTAGCAGCTGTGTTAAAATGGTTTCAGATATCTTAAAAAAAAAAAGTAATTACATTTTGGGCACAATACATTAAATACAGTTGGTTGTTATTTTTATTTATTAGATTTATTTAAGTTGTGTTTTCTGTATGCTTTTATTTTTGGACTGATAATAAAGTAAACTAATAGTATGTGAGAGAGTCAGTGGTGATATCAATGCGTTCCTGTTGGTCAGAGTTAGAGGAGCTCAGCTTAGCCTGCTCCGCACCAGGTTAGTTTCCAGCATAAGTTATCACAGTGACTAGCTTGAGCTTTGCTACTTTTACTTTCTGAAACCAAATCAAGTGACAATGAGTCAGACTGACTGAAATAAGCCTGGCTTATTGGGTAAACTTGTTTTATGAGACAGCCCCCTGGTGGTCTGGCTCAGCCTCTCCATGGCCCTCTTCTGCTTTGGCCCTGTCTGTCTCTAACTTCTTCATATTGTCATCACTCCCTCTGTTTTCCTCAGCTGCTCTTTCTTTCTGTTATTTCTTCTAGAAGATCATCAAGCGCTGTCATTTCTGCTTCTCGTCTTTCACCTGTATTAAGCTGAATCTCTCCCTGACTGACTTCTGCATAACTTTAAATGTAAGATCTTGAGAGCAATTCAGTGCCTCTGCTATTGTAGACCAGGCGTTGCCCTTGTCAGCACTGCCCTTCTTGTGCATCTGTCTGGTTCTGAGAGCAGGGTTTCTCTACAGAGAAGTGCATCGTGTTTCTCTGTCCGCTCTAATTAACCAGAAACATGAAGCAGCTAGCTCATTACTTTTAAAAGTATAATTAACGGTCTTGATAGATAACTAATATATTACTCTATTTATCAACTTTACCCAACATGAAAAATATTTTAATAGCATAGTAATAAATGTAATATGGATTATGAGTACCTTCAGTCTTTTATATAATCTGCGTTAAGATATGTTTTAAACTTAAGTTCATTTGAATGATTTGTCCATTTGTACAAAGATGTTGGCAACAGCACCTCAGACAGCGCTGAGACTAGAGATGATGTGACGCGAACTATGCAAGTATTGCCTAGTCATGTAAGGTGAACCCAGAGACAAGGAAGACAGGTTCCAGATGCAGATTTTTATTAAAGCAGATAATAACAAGAGTAACAGAAACATGGAAACTAGAGAAAACCAAGAAACGAGGAGAGGCAGAAATAACCTGAACTAACACAATCCACAAGAAACAATAGAAAGATGAGGGCTAAATATCAGGGAACTAAAAACTAACCAAAAGTCCACAAACAAACGGAGCACAAAGAACAGACACATAGTCATGACTCCATGAGCTGTGGATTGATAATCCACAACAGATGTATAAATGATCATCACCATACATGATCGCTAGTTAAATTACACTGCATTCATGTGGTGTCAGAATCATTATAAAACTAATTTACCGACAAGTCAGAAAACTCTGATAATACAAATCCAACACATGACTCTGATGGGGAAAATGGAGGGAAAAATCTCATTATGAAATAAATATATTATTTCTCTAATACACATTGACCACAATTAATCATACCCTCTATTCAATACTATTTGTAACCTCCTTTTGCCAAGATAACAGCTCTGAGTTTTCTCCTGTAATGCCTGAAGAGTTTGGAGAACACCTGATCAGAGATGAGAGACCATTTATAACCAATTTTTTATCTGTTGTTATTTGATAGAATCTACAATGCTGTCAGGAATTTGGCCTTTGTGTTCCTCATATTTATATTCCTTTGAAACAGGAAGCCATGGCTGGATAATTGCATGTTCCTAGTCAGCCTGGTGTGATAAAAAAAATGCAAATATGAATGAAAATCCAGAGATATTTTAATCATAAGAATTTCTAGGGGTACCAATAATTGTGGCCATTGTGTATTAGAGAAAAATATGTATTTCATAATGTGATTTCCCCCCACTTTCACTTTTTTTTTTTTTACATTAATTAAAGGTTAGATTTTTTATTTTATTTTTGAATGACAGATCAAATGGATAAACAATGCATACTTATTTTCAGGGCTGCCTTTGATCGTATTTACCAAGGGTATGAATAATTTTGAGCGCAACTGTATATGGAATGGCACAATGTCTCCATACAATTGAAATTTGAGTGTCTACTGCGATATTTGAAACTATAGAAAAGGAGACAGTCATGTGTGGATACAGGAGATCATATATACATTTTTTTTTTTAAAAAGCCTCAAGCCACATGTAAAAATGTGAACAATAATCAGATATAGCACACATTCAGATGTGGTGTGAACAGTCTTAATATCAAACAGATAAGCCTACCTATTTTCTGGTGCTATTTTAAATTGCAGGGCCACTTCTTAGGTGTATCTATTAGGTGTGACGTCAAAAGAAATGTATTACAAGGGAATTCTTCCAGAGTGAATACGCCAGTGATTTTTAAAATGGCCTCTTTCGGTGAACCTTGTCACAGTCATACTTCATTTCCAGAATGATCTTGAATGGCATTTCAGGAACACACAGCAACACGTGAAAGTCCTCTCTCCAGTGTGAACTATGCAAGTCTTCCGGTTTCCTTTGTCTGTGAAACACTTTGCACAATGATGGCATATAAAATAGTTCTCCCCTCAGTAAATTTTTTTTTTTTTTTTTTTTTTTTTTTCCCCCCTTCATGTGGCTTCTTCACATGATTCCACACATATTTCATGTGAATCTTAAGATTTTCTATTTGTGAGAAGCTCTTCCCACAGGCTTCTCTCGAGTGTGTTCCTTACTCATGTGAGCATTGAGGCTAGCTTTATGACTGAAACTCCTTCCACACTGAGCACATTTACAGCATTTCTCTGCTGAATGAGTCTTCATGTGGTACTTAAGGCTTATCTTACGAATGAAACGCCTTCCACACTGATCACATTTGAAGGGTTTCTTTCCAGTGTGCCTGATCTTGTGACACTTAAGGCTAAATTCTGTTGCGAGGCTCTTTCCACAACGATCACATGTGAACAGCTGCTTTCCAGTGTGAATTCTCATGTGGTAATTACGGGTGTATATATGTGTGAATCTCTTCCCACAATACTCGCAAGAGTAAGGCTTCTCTCCGGTGTGAACTCATGTGCTTGTTGAAGTTTCCTTTTTGATTGAAACTCTTTCCACACTGTTCGCATGTGTAAGGCTTCTCTCCAGTATGAATAATCATGTGGGAATGAAGGGTGCCTTTCTGTGTAAAACGCTTTCCCACTGATGGCAAGTGTAGGCGATCTCCTGAGTGGCCTCAGGACTTGAAGGTGTACTTTTGCGTGAAACAACTTCCACACTGTTGGCAGGTGAATGGCTTCTCTCCCGAGTGAGTTCTCACGTGATTTTTAAGGTGTCCTTTTTGAGTGAAACAGTTTCCACACTGTTGGCAGGTGAATGGCTTATCTCCCGAGTGAGTTCTCATGTGCCTTTTAAAGGCTCCTTGGTGAGCAAAGCTCTTTCCACACTGTTGGCAGGGAAACGGCCTCTCTCCAGTGTGAACTGTCACGTGCATTTTAAGTTTTTCTTTTTCACCGAAATTCCTCCCACAATGATGGCAGGTGAAACGGCGGTTACGTTTGGTTTACTGAGCTCTTTTTCGTACGGAAGTCGTTTTAGTCGTTGTGGCTTTTTCACCATTTATGGAATCATGTTTTTTTTTATACTGATCTGTCTGTTCCATTTCATTCAGATCTTTATTCTCCTCTTTCAGCACCAGCAGTCCTAAAGTAAAAAAATTATAAATACAAGTTAACCACAGTTTTAAAGCCACAAAGCAAAAGATGTGAAAACCAACATGAAAGCATTTAAGGCCGGGACACACCAAGCCGCCTTCAAAGAACTAGCAGCGACAAAAGCTGACGGTGTTGTTGCCTCTTGTCAGCAGCATCTGGACAAATAAGCAGCGCTTGAAGACACAACACAGATTGCATCCGACTACAAACTAACTCGTGTGATCTGCGCCTACATGAGAGGAGTTAGCCGTCTATAGCAATGTTCGTCACTCTAAAGGAGGAGCCGAAACCAGGATATACAAGATATACGCAGATATACGAAACGTAAACAAAGCAGCGCTTACTTGCCATTTAGAATATCAGTTATGTTGATAACTTTCTTCATTTTAAGCGGCTCATGTTGAAAGGACAATATTCGCACATTGGAATGCTTGGGAAAGATCACGTAACATTAGAACAGCCTTCTGTCTGTACCGCCTTCATTTACTTGCCTGTTTTCATCACTTTCGCTTTAATTCTTGAGCACTGACTCGTTTGCTAAACTGAACATCCGATCAGAGTTCTCACTCTCACTGACAGCCAAGATGGCAATTCAGAAGTGCAATCGGCAAGTGCGCCGACGTGTGAAACACACCAAACTAGCCCGACAGACGCGAATCGACGGCCGAACATCGCCTTGGTGTCCCGGCATTAAAACCAACAACATGCATACCTAGATCTTATAAGCACTTAGCTACTGAAAGAGGTGTTAATCTCAGAACCTCTCAATATTTTTAACTTTGCATTTTCTTTAGGACACTCTTAAGCTAGTTATCAAACCCCTATAACTTGACCCAGTTGGTTTATCATAGACCAAGCCTAAATGTGCTATTTTACACTTGAACAAAAATTATAACGGAACACTTTTGTTTTGCCCCCTTTTTATGAGCTGAAACTAAAAGATTAAGGCTTTTGTGTGTTAAACAAAAGGCCTATTTCTCGCAACTATTGTTCAAATCTGTCTAAATCTGTGTCAGTGGGCACTTCTTTGCCGAGATAATCCATCCACCTCACAGGTGTGGCATATCAAGATGCTGATTAGACAGCATGATTATTGCACAGGTGTGCCTTAGGCTGGCCACAATAAAAGGAAACAGTGACTGCACGTGTCACGGCCAGTGTTGGGCAGTAACGCGTTACTGTAATTTGATTACTTTTTTAGTAACAGAGTAATTTAACGTGTTATAATTTTCAAAATAGTAATTAGAATATAGTTACAAGCCGACGTCTCCATACGTTTCTGCCACGTTACATTGCTGACAGAATGCAGTGTTTTATAATCTAGAGATTGTATAAAGGATGCAGCACGCGCTGTCGTGTGGGGATCCCTTCAGCTCGAGGAACCCTCTCGAACGTGAATCGAGTGTACGTTTCGAGGCCCTCTTTCGAATGAGACCACACCCGCGTGGATAGACCCCGGGGTTCGGGAGTTACGGCTGGTTAAATTCGCAGTCCGGCGCCGACCGATCTAGTGATCCCGGGGGGCTACCGGGTGGCGTTCGAGAGGGCTCCTCGAGCTGAAGGGATCCCCGAATTTGGTGGAGATCCGCCGGCGCCTTCGTGAGGTAGTGACACCAGTCAACACTTTCCCTTCAGTAAGGAGGTCTCTTGTTCAGACAGCAGCATTCAAGCGTTGTCTTAATCGACCGTAAGTGCTCTGCGAAGTGGACTTCACATGATATTCCGCCATGATTCCAGTTCCAACACGTTACATTCAAAGGAGAGAGCCGATCCAAATCCGAGATTTTTTTTTTATTTTTCTCGATTGTGCGAATTATTCTGTGTTACTTCTGATGCGATAGCTTAATGTGAGCTACATATGAATATTTAAGTCCTTACATTAAAGTTCACACAAACTTTTCTCCGCTGTGGCTGTCAGTCATTTGTTCAGCCTTTAAACCCTGCTCCCGTTTGGTTACAGCAGTCAGCTCGGTAAAGCTCTCTCTAAGATCATTCTGTGTTCCCTTCCCATTATACTTGATTTGTAAATACATGTCTATGATTTTGCAAAAAGGACTTTATCTTCTTGCCGGAGTTTAATGTTGTTTTGTTACTTGCTACCGGGTGTCTGTGAGAACAAAACACGGGCGTAGAAAAGACTATAAATTGTTTATAACGTGCACAGTAACTGAAATTTAAAACTGTTAAAAGAAAGGCTCAATAACTGTTGCACAGGTATAATACACTACACATCAATTTCTCTTCCCTTTGTGCTTTGCAGTTTTTAACACGAAGCGCTTAATGTGCGCACACATATGCGACTAAATCTTCACTCTGGGCGACTAAATGATATCTAATATTAGCCAATGGATAATAAATTCTCAGATTTTAATCGCCAGTGTGTGAGTTGGATGCTGACGGAAGCGCTTCAAGAGTTTCCTCTCGTCAAGCGAGCGTGCTGATTGTTCAGTTAATCTGAAATGGATGGCAGCCACCTGGGTGTGGTTATTGGCGTTAATGTGTTTCTAGTGTGAAGGGCACGACGCGCGCTTTCTCTCACTGTGAGCAAAGGCGAGAGTCTTATATACCATGCAGAATTGATTCGCTACATGTAAACGATATACTTTGTATTTTCCTGTAAAAATAACGGAGTTCCTGTGGAATTCTTCAGCTTTTAAGAAATGCAGGGTTTTCCGGTAGTGGGCGGAACTAAAGCGCAAATGACAATCTCATGGGCTGGTGCTCACCTATTATCGTCCTCGTTTTGATTTCAGCAAATCAGTTAGAGCAAACGCACACAACCTGATTAATATTCATCAGAATCAGAATCAGAATGAGCTTTATTGCCAGGTATGTTTACACATACGAGGAATTTGTTTTCATGACAGAAGCTCCACAGTATAACAGAATGACAGTGACAGAACAAAAAACACAGATAATAAAAATAAAACTAGTATCAGAATCAGATGATAATAGTAATAGAATCAGTAACTAAGGAAGTAAAATATTAATTGACGATTGTTGTGTGCAGGGATATTACAGGTATATAACAATAGACAGTTGTATGTACAGGTGTATTATGTGCAAATTGAAATGTAGACTTAGTGTGTGTGTTAGATAAATAAGTGTGTGAGTGAATAAATAGTGTGTGTTCCATGGTTATTGTTAAGTGTTCGTGAGATGGATTGCCTGAGGGAAGAAACTTTTCCTGTGTCTGGTCGTTCTGGTGCTTAGTGCTCTGTAGCGTCAACCAGGTGGCAACAGTTAAAAGAGTGAGTGTGCTGGATGTGAGGGGTCCAGGGTGATTCTGCCAGCCCTTTTGCTCACTCTGGACGAGTACAGTTCTTGGAGAGAAGGGAGGGTTGTACCAATGATTCGCTCAGCATTCCGGACTACCCTCTGAAGTCTTCTGAAGTCAGATTTGGTAGCTGAGCTGAACCAGACAGTTATTGAAGGGCAGAGGACAGATTCCATGATAGCGGAGTAGAACTGTTCAGCAGCTCCTGTGGCAGGTAGAACTTCATGAATCCGTGCTCATTCTCCCTATGTGCGTTATATTGTTCTTATAGTAGAATGTTATAATAATAATATTGTCTTACTGTGTGTGGATGGTCGTGTTTTTTACAGGAACACTGAATGACAAAAAAAAGCACCAGCACCAGTCCTAAGTTCATGGTTACCAAGTTTAAATTCTAATTACTAAACTTCTATATTAAATAATACTTGATTATCATATTATAATGCTTGACTGCTTGAATGACTGATATTAAGAGTGTACTTTCAGATATTTTAAAAGCTGTACCATTTTACAAACATTAAATATGTTTGTAAAATGGCATAACTTTTATATATATAGTATAGTATTTCAGTCTGGGGAGTAAACAAAAAAATATACTAGCCAATTGCGATTCAATGCCAAGGTGTCCGTTGAGGGTTGACTGTATAAAAACAGTTCGTGCTGCACTGTATTTGTTTTGTCCTATCGTATCTATCATATGTTGTTGTCTTATTAAAAAATATAATATACATTTAAAAGAAATGTATTTTAAAGTATATACTTATATATATAAATACATTCATGAATGTTTTTAATGAATGGAATTTATAATAATACAAATAGCAATGTGTAACATTTTACCATATTTAGCATTTTTATTTGTTCCCCACAAAATATAGTTTGTTCACTAAATGTTTGGATTTCTAAAATTGTGCACTGATTTTTCTAGAATAACTTTTGCTGCCGAATTATCCACTAACCTAGATTGATACATTTTTGTCATAGATTATAAATATACATAGGCCTATATTTTTTCATATTTGTTTATTTAATTTTTCTTTATAATGAAGTAGTCTGTATCTAGTAGACTGTGAAAGAATGATGATCAGTTCCACACACAGAGATATATACATTTTACATTTATTTAAATGAGGGAAAAAACTTCACTGATGTCGGATCGGAATCGGTATCGGCCAATACCAAACCCTAGGTATCAGAATCAGAGGCAAAAAAGGCGGATCGGAGCATACCTAGCACAAAGTAACACTTTTTGACTTTCTCAGTTTGTTTAAATCCACATGGGGTTCAGAATATATATATATTTTATCCACAGTAATTTTACACTTGTCCAGTACAAATATGTCGCTTTGTTTCATAATTACAGCGTATACGTTTTTCTTTATTTACCTCAAAAAATGGAAGTGAAATGTGAACAACATGCCCTGTAGGTGGGGTACATTGTAACATCTGAGGGACACGTTGTAACTTGACCATTTGACAGCTTAAAATCTTATCTGATTGAATGAAAAAAATATACAAGATAAACTAAAATATTTTGTTAATAAAATACAATAATGGCGTTTTTTAAGAATTAAAAATAATCTGATTTAGGAGACTGACAATGAATACATTGCAACCATGGTTGGGATGGCCCACATAAATGAGCAAAAATTAGTTACATGTCTTGAAATAATAATTTCTAAACATTAAACACTGACTGTCAGTATTTATTCACCTGTTTCTCATGGTTTCTCATTAAAATTCATTAAAGTAAATAGTGTAAATTACAGCGCTATGTCATAGAAGAGCACATTGAACGCACCCCATCTGCGCAACTGGAATTTAAAAATGGTTAGTGTCTTCTGATAGTAATCAAAGCATTAAAAAACTATCTGAACTGATAAATAACAGATTGGAGATTAAAATAATAGCAAATTTGTCTCATTTTAAATGAATAGTAAAAACTGAGATAAAATATTTACTTAAGCCAGAATTTAATGTTTACTATAGTAAAATAAATATTCAAACCACGTGTATTACAACCAACACCCCGTTACTTTGTGCATCGCACTCCCCTATATTATATAGATTATATATATTAGGTCACCTCTCTAGGACGTCGTCTGTTTGTGAAGACAAGTAGCACAAAATCCATGAATGAATGTTTTTTTTTTTTCCGAAAGGTGAAATAAACTTCAAGGAATACCGTTGAATTGAATTGAATTAAAGTTGAATAAACTTCAATTTTACTGTTCAGTGCACTGATGTCAGACTTATTTAGGATAATAAAGTTTATTGATAAATTGTTAAATACCCTGCCTCCACATAGGCCTATGTTTGTCACATCATAAGTGTTTGATCACCACATTTGAGTGATCATTGCAAAAGATGTGTTTATGTATATATATTCTGTTTAAGCATATACTGTATTCTATATATAGTGACAGTCAAATGTTTGGACACACGAATGGGAAAGTGTCCAAACTTTTGACTGGTACTGTACTATAATATACACAAAGAATATCGGCCGATATACCGATATCACTCCCTAATATCGTATCGGCCCCAAAAAACCCATATCGGTCAGGCTCTAATTCACGGGACTCCTGCAAAATAGAAATATCTAAACTTAAAACATCTAAAACAAATAAATTGTTATTCATCTATTGCACAAAAGCAACATGAACTAATATAAAATATAAACGATTAACAGGTGCAAGAATATGCAGAGTTTCTATTTAGGCTATAACACGTGTTTGCAGCGTTGAGCAATGCCGTGCTGAAATTTGCGTGCTCACGAATACTCTCATTATAACACACAAATTGTAGACATTATGAAAGATTCATTATGCATATATTTATTGTGTTATAACAGAGATTTGTGAGATTGCGATGACCTGAGATGTCTTTTAGAGATTATAAATGCAGCGCTCTTTGCTGGTATTCTGCCGAACCATGCACGCAGCAGCCGCTCGCTTTAGTTAAATATAACAGTGTTCTGTGAATGTTGAGGCTTTAATAACAAATATTTATCGGGAGCGTGTATGCTGGGATTTCATACATTTCATGGAGAAAAAAGTAACGTAACTAGTAATGTAACTAATTACTAATTAATTTTGAAATAAAGTAATCAGAACAGTAACGTGATTACTTTTAAAAGGAGTAATCAGTAATCAGAGTAGCTTGCCCAACACTGGTCACGGCTGGGATGACAATATCAGTTTCTCATTCTTATCAATTTTCAAGTTGATAAACCAAGATTGTTCCGTCTATGCTGTTTTCAGTTGATGCTTAAACAAAAACAAAACTAAACATTATTTGTATCGTGTCTGCCATCTTATAATCACAATACGATTTGTGCTTTGTTACAAAGTCTCCATTTTCAAATTCAGTCCTTTATATTGAAGTTCAACCAATGAACGTTGTTTGACGCTCTTTGATGTGGCATGGCATCACTGTAGCTGCCGGAGTTCAAGCAGCAGCGCGGATCAAGTGCACACATGAGGTTCCTAAGGTTCGCTTCGGACAGACCTCTATTTTTCTGAGGTGGGAATAATACAGGTTATGAATTGCCTAATATTAACTCTTCTTTGGTGCTGCATTGATGTTGCACAATGCTAAGGAGAACTTGCCTCAATGGTCTCTCATCGCTGTCAATGTCAAAATGTTTGAGATAACCAATCAAATCAAAGTAGGCGGGCATTATGCACACAAAAACTGCTGAGGCAGCTGAGCGCAAATTCCAGTGCGATGCTTCAGTACTGTTATAAAGTGTGAGATAAACTACCAGTCAAAAGTTTTTGAACTAAGATTTTTAATGTTTTTTAAAGAATTCTCTTCTGTTCACCAAGCCTGCACTTATTTAATACAAAATACAAAAAAGCAGTAATATTGTGAAATATTTTAACTATTTAAAATAACTGCTTTATATTTGAATATATTTTAAAATGCAATTTATTCATGTGAAGCAAAAAAAAGAAAAAATGGCAAATTTCAGCCATCAATCAAAGCTCGGCTTGGGAGGGGATGAGATACAGGGAAAGATAAGGAGACAGATACAACGAAAGAGAGAAGGTGCTGGTGATGAGAAGAAAAGTCAAATTGACAAATAATTTAGGCTACTGCTCACTGGCATGGTTTTAAAGCTACTGTTATCCAATTGTTGGCCTTCAAACATCTTTAAATTCACCTATGAAGATCAAAGAAATTCAGCAGTTTTGGACTCTATGACCTCAGTGAATATAAAACCCTGAGTATGGCCCCGAGCACACATGAACCGAGCCAATAATCTCTTCCTCTTCACTGCTGGTTTTCACACAGAATAGTACAACGTACTGAATGCATCTCAGCTCGATCAGTGCTTCAACCGTGGAAAGACATGGTTGAAACATTTCATGTAACGTTACCTCAGCAATGTCACTGAATGTCCATAAACACAATAATTTGCTTGAAAATAGAGAGGAGCATTTTATCATGCTGTACTCTATGTTGCACTTGAAATGAATATCAGAAAGATGTGATTGTTTTTGTAAATATGTCTCATACATCATGTAAGCTATAGCCTGTATGATTTCCTCATGGTTTAGTGTTAAAAAGCAAACCAAAGTCACGACACATTGCAACATTGAATCACAATACTTGTGTAATAATTAAAAATAAAATAAAAAAAACTCACAATACATATTGATTTGTCACTCAAGTATCATGATAGCATTGATTCAGGAAAGGCATTTCAACCCAGTCCTACTTCCTAGTGAGGTTTGCCTCTTTGACTCCTGGATTTATCAATGAGAATTTGATGTCTTGTCCTGACTATCTTGAAGTTGATTATGTAACTGGCATGTTACATGTTTACCCGACTAAAAACATAATACATTTGAATTTACACTGATTTACTCCAAAATTATTTTCAAGTAGAATAAGTGAAAGCTAATTGTATGGCAAATCTGCGTCCAGGGTTAAGTGCATACTAGATCTCAGGTTTTAGATGGAGTCTGAACAGATGAGAGTGTTCAATGTACACCCTGAGTGCCCTAACGGGGCACAGTAGGTTGGGACCCTGATCACCATCCGTCACAGAGAGTGTTAACATTGCTGGCATTGGACAGTTTGCTTATGTTAGTCCACCAAGATCCATTCAAAATGTAACAAACCTTTGTCCACTATTGTGGTCAGAGAGGGGCCCTGCCATAAACTGTATGTGTAACACCTGGAATGTGCTGTCCACTACATTTGCTTGGTCACGTGCTGAATGCGAAGGACGTGCTTGAATAGAACAGCTTCAATTGAAATTCCATCGCTCAGTATTGAACAGTGAGAAGGAGAGGGAGCGCTAGCTTTCTATGAGGGATTGCTGGGCCTCAGCGAGAACTGGCCCTTTCCTTTTCCTCTCAAAAATGCTTTGCTAGACAGTGAGAGCAGTCAGACCCAGCGAGTGCAGCCTCAGCGTGGACATGGCCCAGACACGTCTAAATCTGAAGCTGTTAGTGATAATCATTAGTGACAGCGTTCTCTGTTAATCTGCCTAAAAAGATCAAACTGCACATTATATGAGGGGTGCTGATGATCCTCATGTGTAAACACACCGGCAGATCAAAGTGCTGCATGCATTCTCTTTAATCTGCCTAAAAAGGATAAAACTGCTCGTTGCAGACAAGGGGCACCACTCCTCATGTGTAAAACACACTGGCAGATCAGAGTGCTGCAGGAAGAGTGAAGCATGTGGGACCTGTGCCGGCATGTGATTACTCAATCATGGTTGCTCAGCCCCGCGACTTCACCGTTTCATCTTCCAAGGTAGCTGGGAGAGGAGAACGTGAGAGCGGAGGTAACGGGGAAGAACATGAACTGCGAGTGAAGCAAAGCGAGACACATACTCTCGAAGTGAGAATGGACTGTCTCAGTGAGTGGCCCAGGTGAGCAGTGCACTCAAATCTGAAGTTGTCAGCAATATGAAGCATTGCTGACAGCATTCTCCTCTGATCCACATAAAAAGATCCCACCACTCAATGCAGACGAGGGGAGCTGATCTGGCAGATCAAAGTGCTGCGGTGAGAGTAAAGCATGTGGGACCTGTGCCGGCATGTAATCACTCAGGCCTGATCGCTCAACCCGTGAGTTTGCCGTTTCATCCTCCGAGGTAACTGGGATGAGAGAAAAGTGAGACAGGGTCGCCTTCATTGAAGAAAGTGATCCGCGAGGGAAGAAGGGACAGACTCAATCTTTCGCAGTGAAAGCAGCCTGTCTCAGCGAGCGCAGCCTCAGCGGCACAGACACAGATGTGAAGCTGTCAGCGATACAGAATCATTGGTGACAGCATTCTACTCCGATCTGCCTAGAAGCATTGAGCCGCTCAATGTAAACGAGGGGTGCAGGCTAGGCCTCTTCCTTCTTCATCTTCGACTTCTTGATAGCAGAGTCAGCAAAGAGATGGTCTCTTTGCTGAAGGAGAAGATTCTGATGATATGGCGCTCTTAGCAGGCTGGTTGGTTTGTGCTGCTACAAAACATTATCAAATCAGGCTTTAGTATCAGAGTAAACAGAAGTTTCCCCCAAAGCATCAGCAACACAACAGGAGAAAACGTTCAATAGGGAACTACTATTTAGAAAATGCCAAGCATAGTATTAGTCATAAACTAGTGCTGTCAAAATTAGCACGTTAATGCAGGCAATTCATTTTTACAGTTTAAAGAATTACAAATATTTAATGCAATTTACACAGGGGCGGAGCTTGGGTTGGCCACCCCACTCACCATCCAGAACCATCGTGTATTTAAACGCAGAATGTATTTATGACCACATCAAATGGGAGACGTTTCAGACACACGCTCCAACTTCACTTCAGTGCCATACGCGAGTCAAATGAGTGCAGAAACAGTACTGGGCTCGTAGCTCGTGCTCTTCAATTGCACGCACCTATGCGCCAGCACGCGCTGTAGACTGTATAATTTCATATCAAATTGCGAATGAAACTACGAGCATGCAATAAGTAACTCAATTAAGTTACCAAAAAGGCAAATAAAGCTGCTTTAAAACTGTGCATGTATGTATTTGCTATATGAGTCACATTTAAGAGAATGTCTCTAAATGCAGTGGTTTTCAAAACTGTAGCACTGTCTCTAAAGCTGCACGATTAATCGTTAAAAGATCGCAATCTCGATTCAAACATCCATGCAATCTCATTTCTAAGTGACAACGATTCACCCGTGTCTATTAAACCTTTGAAAAAGTCTTACCGTAACATTCAAATCTGCGTTCGCACTGCCGCTGTCACAGAGAGTAGACAGCTACCATGTTTAGGTAAGAAACAGCTTCAACTAGTCTTACAATCATTCATACTATCACAGAAATACTGGGATGAAAGTTTATAGTACGGATATAAACGTTGATGTCTATGGTAGCAATTAAATAGAGAAAAATCACCTTTTGAAAGTAATTGGCGCTTCAAATAACATTTGTGTCGATTACATTGTTTCTCCACTAGGTGGCGATAAGTGACTGTTAAAAAATGTATTTGTCATTGAATCATTCATTCAAAAGATTTGTTCAAAAACGCTGATTGATTCAGTAATGAAACTAGTGAAATTCAAACCAATGTTTCATAATTTTAATATTAACAATTGCTTTATTAAACATTTTAAATGTATATTATATATATTTACATTTTTAATAATTCATGCAAATTAATGAAACATTTTTTAATAGAATGGGGCAATTAATTTTTTGTCACAGCCTCTAGTAAATTACACAATATTCTGTTAAGTTTGGAATCGTGATCTCCATTTATCCAGAATCGAGCAGCTCTAACTGTCTCCCTCATCTAACACACTCGATGCAACTCATTAGTAGACTAGAGACTTTAAGTCCTGAAGTGGGTCAGAATAGGATAAGAGATACATGTCAGATCCGCGGCAGCTCTGGGATAGCAGCCAAACCTAATAGCCAGCTGCTCTGATGTCTGTTAATCAAAGATCAAAAGAAAAGAGGACATCAATTCTTGTAGCTTTATGGATTCATCTATATTTAATTTAGAATTTAGTGTTTGATAACTTTATTCAATTTCTGTGCATTTCCTACTTGCTGCAGGGCACATGTAACTAAATATGACATGTATTATAATGGGTTTATGTGAAGATTGTTTTAAGTTCACTTACAATTTTCACTCAAATTAGAAGTTATTTAAGTAGTCTAATAAATGTTCAAATTGATAGTTCTTGGCATGGTGAATGGCTAGAAAAATTGTTAAATATTAGGGTAAAACATTTATTTCAGAAAAATTAGTTAGCTAATTAGAAAAATGTATTAGTTTTTTTTTATTGCTTGCCAGCACTATCATAAACTCTTGCTAATGATCAGACTGGTGAGATCGGTGTTAACGGCCAATATCATTCATTTCTGTAGAGCTGGATCAAGTGAGTGAGTTCAGAGCTGAGGATGAAACCAACCTGTTTGTTCCTCAGCATCTTCTTGTTTCAGACTGAACACTTCTTCAATCCTGAAGTCTTCACTCTCCTCTTTAATAAACGCCATCTTTATTACAGTGAGTCACGAGGACCTCAGTCACTTCAGCAGGAGATTCTCTGTGTATTCTGTCCTGTTTAAGACAAATAAGATGCAAGATAAATAAGTATAAGAGAATAATCAGGGTAAGAGGATCAGCTCCCTATTTCAGCAGTCAGCACACTAGTAAGGGAGAGTCAGAGTGTGAGTTAGAGGGGTCATATGACGCGATTGCATGCTTTTCTTTGGAGTAGAGATGTAACGATTCACTCAACTCATGATTCGATTCACGAGTGTTTTAACAACATGAGATTTAAGACAAATTATGAGTGCTTATTATAATGCCTCATTCAAACACGTCACTATGTTATGAGATAACGCCGACCAAATGTTAACGCAAAGAAAGAAGGCGTAGCTTTTATTCTCGCTGTAGTATTGTTGTGGTGGAGTCGCTGTGTGTTTCTAAATATGGTGAGGGGCGTAACATTTCCGTCTCACGCTTGAGGTATTCGGCCAATCACAACACACTGGATAGCTGGCCAATCACAGCACACCTCGCTTTTCAGAACGATGAGCTTTGTAAAAATCGACGTGTTTCAGAAAGGCGGGGCATAGAGGAGCAACAATAATGTACAGTATGTGAAAAATAATGTGTTTTTTTAACCTTAAACCGCACATAAAACACAGGGATTAAAGTTCCGTCGCTACGACGGATTTCCTTCAGTTCATAAAGACAGTCACTTGCTTCATTCCTAAATGATTCAGCCGTTCGTATGAATCAATTGAATGAATGATTCAGTGATCAAATCAGTGACTTGCAGCCACCTGCTGGTGGATTCAGTTTCATTTTTAGCGTATAATTTCAGTCAGGAGCGCTTGTCCTTCTAATTTAAAAATGTAGGAGCACCTTCAGATCGAAAATAAAAAATTCTGTTCAAAAATTAGCCTTCCCATTACGAGGTGACATTTGACTCCTTAAAGTGATTTACAGGAGCATTTTCTTTTTAGCTTCGTAATGGCATCATTTTCATCTGTCAAATTAAAAAAAAATTATGTTTATAAGCTTTTTAAAATCTCTATTTAAAACAATATAAGTAGAATAAGACAAATAAGTTAACAATCATATGAAATTAGCATTAATAAAAAATTAATTTGTACTAAAGAGGGTGCACAGAAGAACACAAAAGTGACTTGTAGGTGTATTTTCAGACATTTAAAGAGGCTCAGAGGTGGCATGAGTGCAATTACATCCATACATTCATGTGGAGATTAAGGTATATTAATATACAATTCTGGATATAGAAATATTAAATGTATTAAACTGAAAGTATATGCTAAAACTGAAACTAAAAATGCCAGCAGTGCGGCAAGTCACTGATTTTATTCACCGATTAATTCATTCCGTGGATTCGTTTGACACGGCTGGATTCATTCAGGAATGTTTAGGAACTTTAATAATCACTTTAATCCCGGCACATTGGCATTACACCAAATAGGTTTTTTTAGCAATGAATATGGACACCTTTAACTCACCTGAATAGGACAAAAACATCAAAGCTAAGCACTAAAAATGCATAAAGAGCACAAAACTATCAGACATTGTATATTTAGTTGTGATGGCATATATGGCAAATGATCAGTAGTAGATGACAAAATAGAGGACACTTGAACAGTTCAGATGGTTGGTAACAGTAGTTCTGTGTGTGTGAGGTGTGGAGTGTGTGTCGTGTGTGTGTGTTGTGATGTGAGTGAGTGTGTGCGTGTGGAGTGGTGTGTGAGGCTCTGAGTGTGAGTGGTGTGTGTGTGTGAGTGACGTGGAGTGTGAGTGTTGTGTGTTGAGGTGCTCGTGAGTGTGTGTTGTGTGCTAGTGAGTGTGTGTGTGTGAGTGTGTGTCGGTGGTGTGTGTGTGAGTGAGTGTGTGTGACAGTTGGGAGTGAGTGAAGTAGCAGGTGTGTGTGAGGTGAGGAGTGTGCGGAGTAGTGTGAGTGAATTGTGTGTGTGAGAGGTGTTCGTGAGTGTGTGTGGTTGTGAGTGAGATGAGAGTGAGTTTGTGAGTGTGTGTGTGAGTGTGAATGTGAGTGAGTGTGTTCGTGGTGTGTGTGTGTGGTGTGTTCGTGAGGTGAGTGGTTAGGTGAGGTGTGATGCTTGTGTGTGTTAGTGAGTGAGTGGGAGTGGCTGTGTGTTCGTGAGGGAGTTTGAGGTGTGTGTGTGTGCTCGTGAGTGTGAGAGTGTGTGTGTGTGAAAGAGAGAGAGTGTGTGTGTGAGTGTGAGTGTGTGTGGGGTGTGTGTGTGAGAGAGAGTGTGTGAATGTGTGTGTGTGTGAGTGTGTGTGTGTGAGTGTGTGTGTGTGTTCGTGAGTTGTGTGGTGGGAGTGTGAGAGTGTGATCGTGAGTGATGTGTGTTCGTGAGTGAGTGGTGTTCGTGAGTGAGGCTGTGCTGTGAGTTTGTGTGTGTGTGTGTGTTAGTGAGTGTGAGTGTGTGTGTGTTAGTTGATGGTGGAGAGAGTGTGGTGTGTTGTGTGTTAGTGAGTGAGAGAGGACTGTGTGTGTGTGTTAGTGAGTGTGTGTGCTCGTGAGTGTGTGTGTGAGTGTGAGTGAATGTGAGTAAGTGTGCGTGTGAGTGTGTGTGTGTGAGTCTGTAGTGTGTGTGAGTGAGTTAGTGAGGTGTGTTTAGTGAGGAGTGTGAGTGTTGTGTTAGTGAGTGTGTATGTGTGAGTGAGTGGTTCATGAGTTGTGTGTGTTGTGTGTTCGTGAGTGTGAGGCCTGTGTGTGTGTGTGTGTGTGTTAGTGGGTGTGTGGAGTGTTGTGTTCGGTGAGTGTGAGGTGTGTGGAGTGGTGTGTTCGTGAGGTGGAGGGTGAGTGTCAGTGTGTGTGTGTGTTGTGTGAGTTGAGTGTGTGTGGGAGGAGTGTGTGTGTGTGTGTTAGTGAGTGTGAGTGTGTGTGTAGGTGAGTGTGTTGTGTGTGTGTGGTGGGAGTGAAGGTGAGTGGGGCGTGAGTGGGATTCGTGAGTGAGTGTGATGGAAGTGTGTGTGTTCGTGAGTTGTGAGTGGTGTTCGTGAGTGTGTGTTAGTATCGTGAGTGTGAGTGATGTGTTCGTGAGTGGAGCGTGTGAGTGTGAGGAGTGTGTTGTGGGTTCGTAGAGTGTGGCGTGTGTGTGGTGTCGTGAGTGTGAGTGTGAGAGTTTGTGTGTGGGGTGTGTGTTAGTGATGTGTGTGTGTGTGTGTGTGATGGAGTGAGGTGATGTGTGAGGTGTGTGAGGGTGTTGAGGTGTTCGTGAGTGAGTGTCGTGTTTTTGTGCTAGTGAGTGTGTGAGGTGAGAGGGTGGTGGGGTTGTGAGTGAGTGTGGTGAGTGTTAGTGAGTGTGAGTGCTGATGGGAGGAGTGTGTCGTGAGTGAGGTGTGAGTGTGTGTGTGTGTGTTGTGAGTGTGTGTGTTGTGAGTGTGAGTGAGTGTGTTCGTGAGTGAGTGTGAGTGAGTGTGAGAATGTGTGTGAGTGAGTGAGAGTGTGTGAGTGTGTGTGAGTGTTTGTGTGTGAGTGAGTGAGTAAGTGAGAGAGTGAGTGAGTGAGTGAGTGAGTGTGAGTGAGGGTGTGTGTGTGAGTGTGTGTGTTCGTGTGGAGTGTGTGCTGTGAGTGAGTGAGTGTGTGTGTGTGTGTGAGTGAGTGGCGTGTGTGGGGTTGAGTGACGTGAGTGTGTGGGGGAGGAGGTGGGGTTGTGTGAAGTGGGGTTTGTGATGTTGGGGTTGTGAGTGTGAGTGTGTCGTGAGTGCGTGTGATGTGTGTAGATGAGTGTGGAGTGTGTGAGTGAGTGGGTTCCAGAGTGTGTGATGTTCTGTGAGTGTGAGTGTGTGTGTGGGTGTGTTTGTGAGTGTGTGTGTGTGTTCGGTGAGTGTGGTGAGTGTGTGAGGGTTGAGGAGTGTGTGTGTGTGGTGAGGGAGTGTGTGGTGATGGTTCGTGAGTGTGGTGTGTGAGTGAAGTGAGTGGGAGTGTGTGTGGTGAAGTGGGTGAGGGAGTTGTGTGAGTGTGTAGTGAGTGTGAGTGTGTGTATGTGAGTGTATGTGAGTGCGTGTGACAGTGCGTGTGTGTGTGTGTGCATGCGAGTGAGTGACTGAGTGTGTGTGTGTGACTGAGTGAGTGTGTGTGTGAGAGTGAGTGAGTGGTGTGTGTGTGTGAGTCTGTGTGTTTGTGAGTCTGTGTGTGTGTGAGTGAGTGAGTCTGAGTGTGTTTGTGTGTGTTTGTGTGTGTGTGTGGGAGTGTGTGAGTGTGAGTGAGTGTGAGTGTGAATGAGTGAGTGAGTGAGAGTGTGTGTGAGTGAGTGAGTGTGAGGTGTGTGTGTGTGTGTGTTTCGGTGTGGTCTGTGAGGGATTGATTGGTGAGTGTGTTCGTGAGTGAGTGTGAGTGTGTTCGTGAGTGAGTGTGAGTGTGTGTTCGTGAGTGTGTGTTCGTTCGTGAGTGTGTGTTTCTGAGTGTGAGTGTGTGTGTGAGTGTGTGTGTGTTCGTGAGTGTGAGCGTGTGAGTGTGTGCTCTGAGGGGAGAGTGGGTGTGTGTTCGTGAGTGTTGGGGTGGTGTGTGCGGGGGTGGGGAGTGGTTTGTGATGTGAGTGAGGTGTGTTGGCTGTAGAGTGTGTGGGGGAGAGTGGTGTGTGTGTTGTGTGTGTGTGTTTGTGTGTGTGAGTATGTGTGTGTGTGAGAGAGTGTGTGTGGTGTGTGTGAGTGAGTGTGTGGGAGTGTTCGGGAGTGTTGAGTGGGTGAATGTGAGCTGTGTGTGTGTTCCAGAGGTGAGTGGTGTGTTCGTTAGGAAAGTGTGTGAGTGGGTGTGTGTGGGTGAGTGTGTGTGTGGGAGTGAGTGTGAGTGAGTGTGTGTGAATGAGTGAGTGAGCGAGTTGAGTGTGTGTGTTCGTGGGTGTTTCTTGTGAGTGAGGTACGCCTTAGTGGGTGTGTGGGTGTGGGTGATGGTGAGTGAGTGAGTGTGATGAATGGTGGTGTGTGGATGAGTGTGGTGTGTGTGAGTCGGTGTTTGTGAGTCGGTGTGTTTTGTGAGTGGTGTGAGTGGTGTGTGTGTTTGTGTGTGGGTGTGAGTGTGTGTGTGAGTGAGTGAGGTGTGTGTTCGTGAGTGAAGTGTGAGTGTCGGTGTGTGTGCTCGGGTGTGTGTGCGTGGTGGTGAGTGCGTGAGAGTGATTGTGTGTGCTCGTGGTGGGTGATGTGTGAGTGTGTTCGTGAGTGAGTAGTGAGTGTGTGTGATCGTGTGTGTGAGTGGGTATCTGTTTTTGTGAGTGAGTGTGTGTGCTGGGTCGTGTGGGTGTGGGGTGTGTGAGTGAGTGAGTGTGTGTGTTTGTGAGTGAGTGTGTTCGTGAGTGAGTGTGAGTGTGTTCGTTGAAGGGAGTGTGGGAGTGTGTGTGTGTGAGTGAGTGTGTGTGGGTGTGTGTGTCTGAGTGAGTGAGTGAGAGTGTGTGTCTGAGTGTGTGTGTGAGAGTGTGTGTGAGAGTGAGTGAGTGTGAGTGAGTGTGTTTGTGTGTGTGCTGTTGTGTGTGTGTGTGTGAGTGTGAGTGGTGTGTGAGTGAGTGAGTGAGTGTGCGTGTGTGTGCTCGTGTGGTGTGTGTGTGTGAAGTGAGTGAGTTGTGAGTGGGTGTGCTCGTGTGTCGGTGTTGTGTGTGAGTGTTGTTCGTGATGTGTGTAAGTGAGTGGAGGTGTGTGCTCGTGTGTGTGCCGTGTGTGTGCTCGTGTGTGTGAGTGAGTGAGTGAGTGAGTGAAGGAGTGAGTGAGTGTGTGGTTGTGATGTGATTGGGAGTGTGTGTGTGGGAGTGTGAGTGAGTGTGAGTGTGTGTGTTCGTGAGTGAGTGAGTGTGTTCGTGAGTGAGTGTGAGTGAGTGTGAGAATGTGTGTGAGTGAGTGAGAGTGTGTGTGAGTCCGTGACGGGGATGAGTGAGTGAGTGAGTGAGTTGTGTGTGTGTGTGAGTGTGTGTGTAAGTGAGTGAGTGTGAGTGAGTGTGAGTGTGTGTGTGTGTGTGTGAGGTGTTCGTGAGTGAGTGTGTTCGTTTTGTTGAGTGAGGTGTTCGTCAACGTGGTGTGTTCGTGCTTCAGTGTGGTGTGGTGTGTGTGTGTGAGAGTGAAGTGAGTGTGTGAGTGTGTGTGTGTTAGTTAGAGTGTGTGAGTGTGTGAGTGAGGAGTGTGTTGTGAGTGGTGTGGCGTGTGTTAGTGTTGTGTGTGTGTGTGTGTGTGGAGAGAGTGAGGTGAGTGAGTGGGTGAGAGTGAGTGTGTGTGTGGTGTGAGTGTGTGTGTGCGGCGTGTGAGGGTGTGTGTGTGGTGTGGTGTGTGTGTGTGAGAGTGTGAGTGAATGTGTGAGTGTGTGTGTGAGTGTGAGTGTGTGAGTGAGTGAGTGTGTGGTGTGTGAGTGTGAGTGTGAGTGAGTGTGAGTGTGTGTGTGTGAGTGAGGGTGAGTGAGTGTGTGAGTGTGTGTGAGTGTGAGTGGTGTGTGTGTGTGTGTGTGTGTGGTGATGATGATGATGGTGAGTGATGTGTGTGTGTGTGTGTGTGAGTGATGTGAGTGAGTGTGTGTGTGTGTGTGAGTGTTGTGAGTCTGTGTGTTTGTGAGTGAGTGTGAGTGAGTGAGTGAATCAGTGAGTGAGTGAGTGAGTGAATGAATGAATGATGTGTGTAGTGTTACGTGAGTGATTGGGTGACGGGTATGGAGGGAGGTGGTGTGGGGTGTGTGTCGTGTGTGGGGCTAGTGTGTGTGTGTGTGTGAGTGTGTGCATGCTTATGTGGGTGCTCGTGTGTAGGTGCATGGTTCGTGAGTGAGTGTGGTGGTGTGCTCGTTGTGTGTGTGTGTGTGTGTGGTGGTGTGGTGTGAGTGAGTGAGGGGGTGTGTTTGTGAGGTGAGTGTGTTCGTGAGTGAGTGTGAGTGTGTTCGTGAGTGAGTGTGAGTGTGTGGGTGTGGTGAGTGTGAGTGTGTAGTGTGTGTGTGTGAGTCAGTTGAGGTGTTGTGAGTCAGTGTGAGTGTGTTCGTTAGTGTGAGTGTGTGTGTGTGTGGTGTAGTGAGTGAGTGTGGGAGTGAGTGAGTGAGTGTGCTGTGGGTGTGTGTGAGTGTGAGGGTGTGTGAGAGAGGTGAGTGTGAGTGTGTGGTGCTCGTGGGTGTGTGTGTGTGTGTGTGTGTTGTGTGTGTGTTTTGTGTGTGTGTTTTGTGTGTGTGTGTGAGTGTGTGTGTAACGTGTGTGTGTGTAACGTGTGTGTGTCTGTGAGTGAGTGTGCATGTGTGTCTGTGAGTGAGAGTGTGTGAGTGTGTGAGTGAGTGTGAGGGTGTGTGTGTGAGGGATGTGTGTGTGTGTGTGTGTACGTGCATGTGTGTGTGTGTGTGTGTGAGAGTGAGTGAGTGTGAGTGTGTGTGAGTGTGGTGTGTGTGATGGTGGTGTGTGTGTGTGTGTGAGTGAGTGTGTCTGTGAGTGAGTGTGTGTGTGTTTGTGTTTGTGTGTGTTTGTTTGTGTGCGTGTGTTTGTGTGTGTGTGTTTGTGAGTGAGTGTGTTCGTGAGTGAGTGTGAGTGAGTGTGAGAATGTGTGTGAGTGAGTGAGTGACGATTGAGTGTGTCAGTGAGGTGATCGTGTGGTGTGTTGCGTGAGTGAGTGTGAGGTGTTAGTGTGTTTGTGGGTGTGGAGGATGTGAGTGTGTGTGTGTGTGTGGGTGTGTGTGTGTGTGTGTGTGAGTGAGTGTGAGTGTGTTAGTGTGAGTGTGTCAGTGTGTGAGTGTGCGTGTTAGTGTGTGAGAGAGGGTGATCTGAGTGAGGTGATCGGTGAGATGAGTGAGTGTGGGTTGGTGAGTGTGTGCGGTGTGAGGACAAGCTGAGGTGAGTGAGTGTGTGTGTGCTCGTGTGTGTGTGCTCGTGTGTGTGTGTGAGAGTGAGTGAGCGAGTGTGTGTGTGTGTGTGTGTGTGTGTGGGAGTGAGTGAGGTGTGTGTGTGTGTGTGTGTGACGTGCTTCACGCGAGGAGTGAGGTGTGTGTGTGTGTGTGTGTGTGTGTGTGTGGGTTCTCGCTGCACTCACACAGTTCGACCAGCAGGCGACTCAGCGAGCGGAGATCCGGATCACTGAATCATTTGAAAAGAACCGATTCAAGCGAGTCTCGAAGCTCGGTTTCTCCGTCACGTGGAAGTGGCCTGATTGGTGTTAATAACTGCTTCACGAGACGCAGCGCTTCTGTTACTCGTGTGCGGATGCGTTTACTCACGCCTATTAGTGTTAGATAAAGCAGTACAATGTTACATGCAACAGCAGATCATTACTCTTGCATCGCTTCGAAACTATAGGGTTAGATGGTTTCTTTCAGCTGAAGCAGTTTAAATGCTTAAAAACACAGACCTCTCTTGAGCCGAATCACATCAGGCGCGGCGCAGCCCTGTGACGTCACGCCGCCGGAGCAGAATTAAAGTCCTCGCTGCCCGGCTCTTCTTCTTCTCCTCTTCTTCTTCTTCTTCTTCGTTTTATGGCGGATTGCAACCATGAGTTATCAGGTGCATACCGCCACCTACTGTACTTATATCTCACTGAATGCACTTTACATTATGAAGCCTCCGCAATCTAAATAAGTTTGGATGGATTTCTAGCATGAAATCTTCTCTATTAATGTCATGTTTTGAGTACTGTAAAGGGCTGCTACAGAGGTAACACAACACACTGCTCGATCAGGTTTTACTTCTACAATAAACCCTACAATAATCCCCATCTTCTGCCGTAAACGCACAACTGATCAGCTCATCTGGTCCTGATACTTGCGTTCAGTGCTGGTACGTATATTCCTACGCCTGCCCTATTGTCTTCATCTTTGGCTCCATCTGTATAAATATCTAAATAACTGTAAAATGTGCTTTGTGTGTATTGACTTGCCATGTGTCCTTTCTCACTCTCTTCCCATTTATCCTTTAGTTCCATTATATTTCAATCTACCTCCGGTTTTGGAAGCAAGCAACCGAATAGAGAGAATAGGAATAGGAGTGTTAAAACAGATCCTGTCTGATCTCTATTCCTCTGATTTAGCCGTAGCTACCCATCCAAAGCCATTACCTTGAAAAGAGCTGTATTCCCAGCACTCTTTAATAGCACTATTGGTAGGGTTTTCATGACCACATGCATGAGTTTATCTCCTCTCAGGTCTGAAGGCACTTCTCCTAACTCTACCTGGATTGCTTTAGCTGGTGTTGATCTCACCGCACCAGAACAAATCCTCAAAGCTTTATTAATAACTGCTCGCTGCTGCTCCGTACACAAAGCATCTGGAATCTACTGTTGACCTCATTAGAGCCATCAGTGATTGTTTATCTGCTCCCCAGTCTTTCCCAACTAATGCTCTCATCAAGTTTATAACTTTCTCACATTATGATTCCACCCTTTCCGTATGCACTTTCCATGTACCCTTTTGATCTAACCACATACCCAAATATTTAACAGTCTACTGTTTCCATGTTGTTACCATATAACTTCTGTTTGTCTGTCCCTTTCTTCCGGGTAAATAACATGTGACAAGATTTACTTGGAGAAAGCTAAAAGCCCCAGTTACATGACCATTGCTCTACTTTTCCTATTGCTTCATTGATTGACTGATCACACCTATGGGACCTCATCATCTGCATACAACGCTGAACCAACTCTTCTATCCAAATTCATCAAAATATCATTAATCATTAGATTAAATAACACTGGACTTATAACGCTTCCTTGTGGAAGTTTCTAATTCCTCGGACACTTCTGATCCCACTTTAACTCTAAATATAAAACCCAATTATAGAACCTACCTCTTACTCCAATCTTATTTAGTTTAATTAATAACCCTTCCCTCCACACAGAGTCGTAAGCCTTTTCAATATCAAAGAACACAATATTCATTAATTGTTTCATTTTAAATGTTTTCTCTATCTCATTACTTACTTTCACAACAGCATCCGTTGTAGAACGTCCTTTTCTGAAACCACTTTGGTATGGTGCAGATAAACCTCTGTATTCAAGGAAATAATTAAGTCTTCTGACTAAGATCTTCTCCATCCACTGGCATAGGTGGGATGTTAGGGCGATGGGTCTGTAGTTACCAGCATTGTTAGGATCCTTTCCAGATTTTTTTAAAAGGCAGTATTAATGCACTCTTCCAGCTTTTTGGCATTTTACCTTCTTCCCAAATCTTATTAAATAGATACAATATTATCTCTAATATTTTTTCTGGTAATTTCTGAAACATGGCATAGCTCAACTGATCTTCTCCTGTATCAGTATTTCTGATACCATGTAATACCATCACTAATTCATTCATATTCTTTTCTTCATTGTCTTTTTTTTTTTAAACATATCCCTATTTTCATTTAAAATCTTTCCTTTATTTTGTCTGTGAATATCATCTAGATGGTCACCACTATGCACACTGGCAAACTTCTTTCCTCATATATTTGTATTTTCCTTATCTGTTATTGCCACTATTCCTTCATCCTCTAATACTGGTATTTTTACGTACACTTTATTCCCACTCATTTTCTTCAGCATTGACCATATCTCTCCTATTTGAACTTCTCTCCAAATAGTTGAACAGTAACTCATTTCGTTTACTATTCTTCATTTCTCGTCGAGCTTGAGCCTTTTTCCTCTGATAATTAATTCGATTTTCCTGGTTCAAGTTATTTCTTAATATTCTCAGAGCATTATTTCGTTCTTTTATCATTTCTGTACATTTATCATTCCACCATGGGACCGTTTTCCTTTTCCCTCCAACTATCTTGAGTGGTATGCTATTCAAAGCGGCATTTAATATTAATTCTGAAACTTCAGATGCACATTCCTCAATATCACCCTCCATTAAAATTAAATCTGCTGACTCACAACATATTTCTTTACATTTTTTGCCAGTCAGCTTTTGTAAAATCCCACTTCTTATGCCTAGGCCTTTCTTGGATATCTATTTCAACATTTATAGAGCATATTATTGGAACGTGTACGGTCTTCAATATCCACTCACAAGAATTTGCCAGATTATTCGAAACTAAAGTAAGATCAATACAAGACAATGTGTTAGAACGTATGTCAATTCTTGTACCATTTCCATTATTTAGACAAACTAGCTGCCTAACATCCATCAATTCTTCCACTACTTCCCCATTATTATCGGTGTGCTTACTTCCCCAAAGACTATTGTGTGCATTGAAGTCTCCGCACCATATTTCTTTCCTTTTTCCTTGACTCCTAACTATGTCCTCTAAAACGTCCAGGCTTAATAATTTACATGGGTTATAAAAGTTGATTACTACCAATTTCCCATCTAATTTATATACTTCAATAATCACACATTCTATTTCTATTGAAGTTGCTATTCTTTTAAATGATATCCATCCCTTACAAATGTTGCACAGCCTCCACCTTGATTTCCACCTCTATCAAACCTGACAGACTCACATCCAGGGATAATAAAATCAAGGCCAAGTTTCTTGAATGCAAACAATATCAGGTTTAACCTCAGATTCTGCTACAAACTTTTTAAACTCTTGTCCATTTGCAATCAAGCTTCTAGCATTCCATTGCAAGAGGTGGAATACCCATTACAAGATCAGTTAACACTCTTGAGATCCCCCATCATTATTAGCACTCAACATACTATGTATATCTTCAGCTTTTACATCTTTAATACCTGGAAACTCCTCTGCAGCTTCCACAACTGTCTTGATTCTATCGCTTTTTCTTTCTTGTCGTGTCACAACATTAACAACTTTGCACATAAAAGCTATAAAACTTTTCTTTTCCACAATCAAGGTGTTCTCCTCAACTTTACACTTACGATTGCATGGCTGCAGTGGAGGTGCTGGCCTTCCTGGCTGATATATCCTTATGTCTGAACTGACATATGAAATGAATGAATGTTCTCCTCCACATTTCGCACATCTTTGTCTCCATTTACACTGTTGTGCTGTATGTCCCATTCTCTGACATTTGAAGCACCTTAACGGTTGTGGAATGTATTCCCTCACTTTGTATTTGATCAGGCATTATCTTTTCAGAAACAAGCAGTACAGACAGGCTATCTGATTTAACACCAGCTTTATTAATTTGGACTTTTTTGGCTTCTATTACATTCCCACCTTGTATCTCATTCTTCACATCTTCCATGGACATCTCCAGAGGCACATTTGAAATCACTCCTCTTAACTTTGCTGCCATTCCTGGTCCATGCACTTTAATCTTTCCACCACCAAGGCTACTCTTTTTCAGAATCATCTCCTGCTGCTTCTTGTTTACTGCTGAAATTAGAATTCTTCTGTTATTCAGTAATTTAGCATATTTTATTTTCCCTATTTCCTTCTCAATTGCTTTAGTTACCTAAACTGGATGAAAGTGACCTTTATCGTTACTAAGCGTAATAATGACTTTCCACTCTTCCTGTTTGTCACTAGGTTTAGCTCTGATCTTTTTGATCGTTTGTCTTGGTGTACTCTCTCCTCCACTGCTCGCTTCAGACCATGCTTTTTTCCTTGCGTTAACCTCCATATCTGAAGGCCACCCATCATCATCACCATCTGAATCATAACCCATTGGTACACTCACGATACAGTTTGATTACAATCCACCGTCTCTTCCCACACAAAGTGCAGTCATCCGGTTCTGCCTCTCCCCGTGCCTTCCTCCAGCCCTGAAGAAGCGTTGTGTTGTGTTGTGCTGATGGGAAAACCCTCTGCCCTTCTCTAAACCAGCTCTTCTTCCTCTTCTCTCGAGTTTTTTGGCGGATTGGCAAACCAACGTTAAAGGTGCATGTCCGCCACCTACTGGTCTGGAGTGTGAAACGTACACGGTTCAGCTATGAATTATTCAACTATTATAGATTAAAAAAACAATTATTATAATAATAAGAAAATAAAATAAGATAAACCAAAAATGTTTTACGTAAATAAATACAAAATTCCAAACTTCAAACTCTTTCCATTAATTATGTCTTTTTTAAATACTTAAACAATTCTCCATATATTCTTGATTGCATTACCCCATAACAATCTATTTGACATATGACAATCTATTCATAACCATTCGTTCGTTCCATAAGTGTGCAAATATTGGAAGTCAGAGATATTGGTCTATAATTGATAGTCTGAGATTGATCTTTTCCTGGTTTGGCGATCGGCACCACAACCCCGTGCTTCCACGCATCAGGCAACTTCCCTGTTTCCCAAACCATATTAAAGAGTCCTAATATCATATTTAATGACACATCCGATAAATGTTTAATCATCTCATAACAAATCTCATCTTTCCCAGGAGAATCTAGTGTGCCTCCGTCTGGATTCTTTGTAACAAATATCTGAGCATTATCCATCACACACTGTTCCCTGTACTTCCTCATATCCTCCGATATATCCGCATTGCTATGAACCTTAACAAATGTCTCCACTAATATTTCAGCTTTATCACTATCAGTTACTGCAATATTGTTGTTGTCAACTAACACCGGGATGCTAGTATTCCTCTGAATTCCTCCATTTTCCAGATCATACCCCACAGTTCATTCATTTCCATTTCTACCCCAACTTTATTACAAGACTCTCTCCAATCATTTATCTTTGCTCTTCTAATTTCTCTCCTCACCATTGCCTGAGCTCTTTTATAATTAATAAAATCAGTGAACACTAGCGGTTTTTTGCTTTCCTAAGTGCTTTATTTCTGTTACAAACTAATTCACTACATTTTCAATGAACACAATGCCACAATGAACCGCTTTCATACAGATCTCTCGCTGGCCAGCTGCTCTGAGAAACCCTGCAGCGGTTCTTACTGTAGGATCACACATGTAGGTGTTTAACATGAAACATGAGTGTAATAGTAACTATGTTTTACTTATAGCCTAATTATCAGTGTTATATACATTTAACCTAAAACAGAGTTGTTAGACAGACTCTTAGCTATATATAAATTTAATTTAATATGTCATTATTAATGTGATAAGATGAAACATAACTTTTGAACACGTTTATAAGGCTGTTTGTGCTTTTTCGCATTCATGTGGTTTCATTTGTTCCTACCTTTTTCTTTTTCTTTTGCAAATTAAGAAGAAATTGTACAAACGTTTTCAGTGAATCATGATTTGTTGGTGAACACTTTATGGGGCCCTAAGCAGAATTGTATTTGGAGGGCCCACGGAGCTGCCAATACGACTGATTATTGATTATATATTGATTATTATTTGCACACTATAACTCCAACACCCATTATCCGTCTTGTAGGTGTGTTGCTTACATCATACCAATGTTTTGACCCTTATCATATTTCATCGTAACAGTAGCAAACCCACAAGAGTGAAAGTAATATCTGAATGTTGACTGGTGACAGCCGTGGCCTAATGATGTTATGAGCTTCGAAGCTTGATTAAAAAAACAACACATTTCACATTAAAGCACTGAATCGGAGCTTGATTTGTTTGGCCAAAAGCACGTGATCTGTGACGTCTGAAGCTTCGTTCGCCTGGTTTTCATGACTGCTTCAGTATCTGTTCAAACGACGCGCACCTCAGCGCCACATCCTTTACATTATTATATTACATTATAATGCGTTAGCAGTGCTTTTTGTTTTGGTTTGTTTCCCCCCAACATCATAATTTATACATTAAGCTCAAGTGAACTTTGCCTACAAAATAATAGTAAGGACTGAGGCAGATTTCAAATAGACAGATCACAGATTTAATTTATACATTTATGTTTCATTAATTTTACTGCCAGTACACCGACACAAATGCATGACTTCGACCATGACCATTATTTATACACAATACAATAAAATAAAACAAAGAACCATTTGCAGAACCAGATGAGAAACCAGCGGCTGTAATGGAGCACAGCACTTCGGAAGGTGCTATGCGTTTATGATTACTAGATGGCCACAGAATAAACCATGTTGAAATCATATAGCTATATTTAACTATTTAATATTGCATTTTTGTATAATTACCATTGTCCATTGACATAATATATCACCCCAAAACATTTATAATAATAATAATATAAAATTAGGAAGAGAAGAAGAAGAAAATAAGGAGAAATCAAGCATGTCATTTCAGTTATCTTGGGGCCCTAAGCAAAATACAAAGCTTGCCAATATGCGTACAGAACAAGACCAAACAAGAACTAGAAACACAGGAGCGTGTATATGAGAGTAAAGATTGCAAGAAACACCTGCAAACAATAGAGAGGGAACTGTGAGCCGAGATCTAGGAAAACAACGTTCAAGCAAAAGACCAGTTCAACACAAAAGATCAAAGTAGCTAAAACATGATGAGGATAGTTGCATTGATGAAGAAGTGGAAGCCACCTTCAAATGGCACTGTGCTGTCGAGCCAGAACATATTCCCTTGGTTTCTGTGGCCTTCGGCACAAATGATAAGCAAAAGCACACAGCACGAGCATAAAGCAGAGGATGCCACAGCTCCCACCAACCACACAGACTCCGAGTCTAAAGAGAGGAGGAGGAGGCACATTTAAACACATACATAGACGTTGTGAAATAAAGTATTATATGTGAAATCTTTTTCTTTGTTCAGTTTCAATGTACACAACAGTGCACTGTGAAAGATAGGGTAGGTTGCTATACTGATTCTCATTCTCATAGCAATCAATATTACGTGGTAGTATTAGTATTAATATTAGTAGTATTAGCTTAGACCGAGACAACAACATTAGCGTTTTCAAAAACCCGCTTTCAAAATGCTGCGTTTGCAAGCGACCAAAACACTGCTGTCCTGTAAATGAACAGCCAAAACACGTCAAAAGTTTTCTGGTTTAGTTGAAAACGGCGACATGTAAACACCCACTAACACAGCTTTTATTTGGCTGCTGATATGATCTCATGTGAGTTTAAATGATTACTTTGAGCACACAGTAGCCCCTCTGGTCAACGGTACCCACCTTCCAGCTTGATTTGAGTGACAACTTGCTGTTTCTGGTCTTTGTTTTGACATATGCACTTCAGTTCTGTCCCATTGTCCTCTTCCAGGAGCTCGAGGATAACCAGCTGCACCTCCAGATGCTTGCCTGAGATACTGAAGACACATCAACTCTATGTGATGCTAAATCCCACATAGTGCTGAGTATTGGATGAAAATATTCTCCATTATTGTCAGGACTCTGGTCTCTGCAGTTCTTTTCCTGTTCTTGCGTTGTTTCACAGAGCTGTTCACTTATTTCTCTTTCGCATGAACTTGTCTGATGTGTGTGTGCTAGAGCTCTCTGCCCTGCCTGAGGTTTGCCTGTCCCTCCTTGTATTCGGACTGCTCTGCTCTCTTGGCTTTACTCTTTGGCCTATCAGGCCTTTTCAGACTGCTTCCCCAGCCCTGACCTTGCCTTCAGCCTCCTCCGCACCAATACTCTGTGGCCTATTGACCGTTTTTGTGCTTTCTGATTTTCTGAAGTTTCTGTTGAAATGACTTTGCTCTTATGGTCCTCAGTATTCCACTGTGACATTTATAACACTATACTTTGCCATAAAAATAGCTTCTATTTAGTTTTTTTACATTTGCTGCTAGGACTCAGTAACACACCCGCTGCGAAGCCTGATGGAGATCACTTAAAGTAATTTGAGTGTGTGTGAAATGGCAATGAGTGTTTCTGGACTGGAGCAAACTGTGTGCACTGCAGAGGTTTGCATGACAGTGACGTGAAACCAGACTTCATTCATCCCAAAGGAAAGTATATGTACACGCTCTGAATCACTCAGACTCTACCTAGCCTGGTCTCTGGGGTCGCCTACAGCAGTGTTGGCTATCATCACCTCACGGCTGATTGTCTAAGTGGAGTCCCCAGAATACTATGAGTTTAATAGTTTTTGGGGTAGACCTGACCGGTTGAAAAGAGAGATGCTCTACCATGAAAACCACCCATCCATTTTCCAAAACGCGTGTCCAGTGTAGCCTATCCCAGCATCTCGGGCCATACTCACACTGAAGGACTAGTTTTCAGTTCAGCTAATCTGCATGTGTCTGAGGGGAGCTGAAGCACCCAGAGGAAAGCCACAGTAACTCCACACCAAGAGAACAGATGAATATATATGTTTAAAAGAGTTTACTCCCCTTATCTGCTGTTATAAACATGAGCCTCACGAAGTGTTGCAACAGTTTACAGTGATATTCCTGGTGTCCAGCCGAGGTCTCACAGAATTACCTGCTCAACAGGAAGCCTCCGGAGTAGCCAGGTCAGAGTTTTCCGGTGGCTGGTCATTAACCAGCCATGTCACATCTGTGGACTGAGCTAGTTGGTTTCCAACAGACACCATGCACTGGATCACCAAACGAGCGCCTGCAAGTTAACAGCACTGTTAAAGGTTGGTGAGTAACTGTCTGATAATCACTGCATTACAGTCAGTAAACAAACATGGGCCTCATTCACTCACTGTGGGAAGGTTCTTACACAGAATTCATGATTCAGTATGGTCCACATAGGTGAGAGAGATGAAGTTGTGCAGAAAACCCTTTATGGGGAGTTCTTGAATGAATTATTAGTCAATTAAATTGAATGTGAGCAATCAAAATGTACTATTTGCTTTATGACTATTTATTATTAACTTCTGGGAAATTAAAGCTCATGCTCAAGTCCTCCATCATGCTGGACAAAGCACATCTGTTTACTCTCATTTTACGTGTGAACTTGTTCAATATGTCAGTGTTTTCTATATAGCCTATTTTTTCACTTTCCATCACTGTGCTATAAACCTGTCCAAAAGTGTGTCCAATCCATATGAGTAAAGATTAATTACAGTACATTTGTTTTTTTAGTATTACAGAATACTGTCATATAATATGGACAGTGTCATGCAACGTGTGACCTGCACATAAATATATCTAAAAATCTGACAATAAACCCCTGTAAATCAGTATTGTAGACTCACCTAAATGACTTTCAATGAAGGATCCGTTTGCAGGAAAGACAATGTAAGGGAATGAATGACTCGATGCTGTGAGAAAACATTGTATTGTTAAATTAACAGGGAGTAGAATTCAAACGGTTATTTTAATCAGTTTTAGATCAATATGTTGGTTAAATACTGATAAATATCTCTGATACTTGCATGTGAAAGCACTGAGACTGTTAGAGGTGACCGCTTCTGATACTGGGACTGAAAAAGAAAAGATGTCATCATTTGCTCAACCATCGGACAGGTTTAGAAAGAAAGAGAAGCAGTGGCAGAACCGTCCGTATGACTCTCCAGGTCCTGCTCACATTATACTGGGTATTGTTGAAAATCACACTTAGCCTACACATGTGGAAGCCCTCATCTTTCACAGATATGTTTCTGATGGCCAGAATTATGCCTCTCTCGACTGTATACTGTCCTTTGCCGATAGGGAGAGCTGTGCTCTGAAAATCCGGTGAATTAATACATTTTAGAAACATTTCGGTCCTTTGAATTCAAATATGTATTTACATGTTTTCCACAATGTGCAGGGACCTACCTTGTACCACTTTGGATTTTCAGAGCTTTTGAAGCATTTCAAATGGGGACAGACGATGTCAGTATCTTCTCCTGCGCGTGCGGTGTAGGGCATTACAGTGATGTTGGGCTCCTCTTCCTCATAGATCATTACTGTAATACTCCCAGTGAGGCAGAATGTGTCGCTCCTGCGTAACAAATGCATTACTAAATACATTTAGACCAACCCAAGTTCCACGAATGTAATCACATTTTAGATGGTGCCTTTATTGGACATTTCATAATATAAACAATTAAAAAATATATATAAAATTTTGATTGCAAACCTGTGCCGCATTACTGCTTTCTTCAGTGTACGACATAATGCAGATCTTTGATTCATATGCATGTTAATACAGTGTTGTGAGAAAGTAGAGCAGATGGTATACTCTGAAGTTCAGTCCTAGTTCAGCGGTTCTCAATTCGTCCTCGCGACCCCTCATCTGCACGTTCAGTATGTGTCTCTTATCGCTTCAGAAGTTTGTGGGAGACTGTAAGTGATGCTGCCGCAGTGGCCTCTTACGGAATTCACGCCGATTCCAGTTGAAGGAGATCTTACTGTATGTTCACTGGGCATTAAAGTGTGCGAGACGTGAATTTATATTGTATGTATTTTCAGAGGTATATTCTGTCACACTGGAAGTGAGAACTACTGGACTACAGCATGACCAAAAGAATGTGCATGCTCAAATTCTAGTGACTATTGTAGTGTCCATTCAAAACAGTGCTAATGTTAGGGCTGGCCGATGTACCTCAAATGTAATATATATACAGTTTTTATAATATTGCATTTGCTCTAGAAAAATTAAAAGAATGATTTAGTCATTTAGATCTTCATTTAACTTTCTTTCTGCTTTTGATTTTAGAGTGTAATTACCAAATATTAACATTTCTATTTAGTTCACTGTAATATGAAATAGTATATATTAAAAACAATCAATTTTATTAAAATTTGACCCTGGAGCACAAAACCAGTCATAAGGGTCAATTTATCAAAATTGAGATTTCTACATCATCTGAAAGCGGAATAAATAAGCTTTCCATTATAGGACAATATTTGGTCGAGATTCAACTATTTGAAAATCTGGAATCTGAGGGTGCAAAAAAGTCTAAATATTGAGAAAATCATCTTCAAATTTGTTCAAATGAAGTTCTTAGCAATGCATATTACTATTCAAACATTAAGTTTTGATATATTTACGGTAGGAGATTTACAAAATAGCTTCATGGAACATAATCTTTACTTAATATCCTAATGATTTTTGGCATTAAAGAGAAATGTATAATTTTGACCCATACAATGTATTGTTGGCTATTGCTACAAATATACCTGTGCTGCTTAAGACTGCTTTTGTGCTGCAGGGTCACAGATGGTAAAGTATGTTTGTAAGTACAGGTATGTTAGTGTTAGTTGCAGCTCTTTGCTGACTGTAAAGTGGCTAGCTGTGAGCTCTGAGCTGAAGATGTAGGGTTAGGTTGCAGAGTCTGAGGAGCAAGATCCTGCGCTCGGTCAGCATCACCCCTCACACCTCTCGCTCCTCAGGCTGCTGTGACGGAGCTGCTGTCCACTCGCAGTCTCCTGTTATTCACTGCATCTTCAAGAAAAGGGAATCTAATGATAACCGCTTCACCTTGAACTCGATAATCCGGGATCTCTGGACCCACAAGCACACAACTGTCTGAAGCAACAACCACAAACAGTAGTGCAGCAGCACCGTATCAAAATCACAGTTTACTGACTCCGGCTGTTCCTCTCAATAACAACACAAACACAACCAGAATGATAGCCTGAGAAAACAGCCCTTTATACAACAGATTGCTTTCTAGTCACCAGTGTCAATATCACAAAAAAACCATACTAGCCTAAACTAAAAAAATAAAAACTCAGGCTCACTGAAGACAAGTAAACAGTCAGCGATGAAATAAGAATAATTACAAGCAATAGGACAAAAAAAAACACAGTTAAGAAATGTTACATTGTATAAAATAATCAAATGTATTAAAACTCTGCATATTCATCACTGTGTAAATGAAATATATATATACACACATATTTCTTCCTATTGAAGTGAGAAAAGTGATTTAGTCAAGCGCAGTGAGAGATTTCCTCTTTTGTTGTGTCTCTCCAGAGCGTTCATGTGTTCACTGGTAGATGTCCAGAGTAGATTTCCAGGTCAAAGAAGGCCAGTGGGACCTTTCCCTGAACGCTGACTTTGGCAAGCCATTTTGAACTCTCCAAAAGAGCTTCATTTGACCTGATTTAGTCAGAAATGACGTCACGCCTGACTGGAAACCGTGACTGCAGTGCTGCCGGACACTGTACTGTAGTGCTTGACACTCCAGCGGCTCTCACACCTGTGTCTCGCAGTGCTCACAGCACACAGCGGTTTGCCAGTGTCTCTGCTGGCTGCATGTGAGTAGGGCTGATTCCTCTAAAAACCATGTTCAGTTCCATTCCTAAACTGGAGATCGAGTCTGTTCATCTAACACTGGCAGCAGCTGTCCTCTGGTCGGAGCAGGCTTGCTCTGCTGCTGGAGGTGTCAGGGAGGGACACACTGCTGTCACAAAGCACCCATCTTTGGATGAGACGTTACAACTGAAGAAGTTGCTATGTGAATGTAATGAGTTATTCATTTGCTATCCCACAAAAGTGAATGCAAACAGGTGGAGAAATTCGCTCCTACAACTACAACAGAGAAAAAGACGACTCATTTTTTGTTAATAGTATTTCAATAATGTTTGTGTTACATATTTGTAAATGATATGCTTTATCTGATGTTTTGTTATTATGATGTTATTGCAACTTTACAGCTTTTTTTTATTCGCTTTGGTACTCATTTTCTTAAGTAAGGTGAACATTTTGTAAAATTCTTAGTAGATAAAACTCTCAGAAGAACTGATCACAGTCTGTGTTGATCAGCGAACATTGCTTCAGTTACTCTGACAGTCAGTTCATTCAAACGCAGACAATGTGAAACACATTTCTAAGAAGTCTTGTTGCTACAGTACATCTGAGAAATAACATTACGTGTTTTCCATCTGGCTTGACGTTTAAAGGTGTGATGAAGACCTGAAGACAGTCAACAGCAGGGATGGCCAACTCTGATAGTGACGAGGGCCAGATTACTAATCCACGTCCACACACCTTTTACACCGTCTTACTCCATTTCCTTTTTATTGGAGGAAATTAAAGTAGAACTAATGTCATTTGTTTTTAAAGATTTTAAGTATAAAACATGTGCAGTTCATTCAGAAGGAAAACTTTGTTGTCCGACAATTGCATTGTCTGTAAATTTGCAACAAACTAATATACAGAGGTCCTTTTTTATCAGTAGCCTACAGAACATTCTCAAAACAACTTAGAAGGACCGTTAAAAAGAGCTTAAAAAAATGTTTTATTCCAATTGGTACCATAAAATAACCTGGTATCATCAGGATTTTTAAAATCAAATTTAAGACCTTTAAAGACCTTTTTAAGATCTGATACTCCATTCAGCCTTTAAACAATGTTGTTAAGAAAAGGGAGGAAACAAAACGTATCAATTCTTTATATTAATTTAACAATATTATCATAATATATATAAATAAACATATAAATATATCTTAGTGTCTTAATTGTTCTCTCCTGGTTGGAGATAGTATTAACATCATAAACTGAAAGCAATCTTTACGTGACTTGCTTTTCAAATGTTTTAAAACTGATCATCCGAGTCTAATATGATCCAGCGGGCCGTACTAAAAGACACTGCGGGCCGCCAGTTGCTCATCCCTGCTCTACTAATCAGTAGGCCTAAAAAGCGTGGCATTATAAACAGGCTACCAGAATAAAACTGCAAATGATCAAAATGATTTGTACAGAGATTTGTGTAGAGCTTCAAAGTTACATTACATCTAGAGTAACTTACTAACTACACAGACCAATATCAAAACCTAATAAATCTGGTTTAATCACGCAAATGAATCTTAGACATCATGACTGAGATTGAGAAAACCAACAATAGCATTCTAATTTTACAAATGAGTTGCTGAATCTGTCTCTTCTTCATCTCTCCAATAGAGTGTATTTGAATGATTTAATATTAGGCATACAGGCCTATTATTTTGTGAAAGTACACATCAGAACGTGGTATCGTTTGTACACTGAGACGAGAGGATGCGTGCACGGACTTCATATATGGATACAGTATAAGTGTTGCATAAACTCATCCTTACCAGAGCCCAGGTCAGGAATAATCTCAGGGAAAACTGGACAATACATGTGCTGCAATCAAAGAGACACTAGCAGGAAAGAGCAGGACACCATCAACACATCGTTAACATCGTCTCCATCTGTCCTCAATGCCCTAATAAACCAGAGCTCTCTGAACATGCATATAAACATATATGTTATTAATAAAGGTCCAGCCACTTGAATTCATTATGTATAGCAGACAGAAGCTGGATATGGATGGGATGTATCTGAATGCTCTGGCTCTCACCTGCATGTTGCTGATGCTGATGTGAAGAGCTTTGCTGACAGAAGCAGACACTCGAGCAGCTTCTCTGTCTCTTACGGACAGGTTACGGGGAAACTCCACGCTTCCTCATCAGAGAACACGCAGAGAAACAGAGCTTCACACTCAAACAGACTGCTGTGGGGTTGCTGGAGAACATCTGCAACACACGACGAGATGTGTGCAAGCAAACGCTCTCTCTCACAGGCTGTTAACCCTCGGGTCGACAAACGCGGATACACGTTTTGTGGCATCTTCTCCTGATAACGCCGAAAAGAACTTAAATTACACTTTCAGTTTTGATTGTACAGATAAGAGCAATACAGTCAAGGAGTGTAAAGTTCTACTGTATCTTTATAATCATCATAACAACAAAACGCTGTGCTTTTGTAGAATAAAGAAAATAAACAGGGTGTGTTCTCTGCCATCTTCTGTATGTCACTTTTCACAGAGACTCTCTTATTTCAGTGACTTAAACATTGTTTTCTCAAAAACACAAACATGTACTTTCATGCTGCTCACATATTATGCTGAATACAGTGTTATCAGACTTTAGCCATTAATATGTTTTTAAGATACTGAAAGAAACACAACTGTCAGCATGTCAACATTCTCCAGGGCCCAAAACCTCAGACCAGAGGAGTTTAACTGACTTGATGCTATACTCTGATTAAAAAGTGTTCCTTTCATTTTTTTGGAGCAGTATATAAGAAAAATGCAACTTCAAATGTCATCAGATTCCTAACCTAAAAGCAATGAAATCAAACACATTATTAAATCCAAATGCTCTATATATATGTTTATACACACACACACACGCACGCGCACGCACAGATGTGTTACTTGAGATTCACAGTGACTGAAGTATCAGAATCAGAATCAGAATGAGTTTTATTGCCAGGTATGTTTACACATAAGAGGAATTTGTTTTCATGAAAGCTCCACAGTGTAACAGAATGACAGTGGAACAAAGAACACAGATAATAAAAAATAAAAAAATAAAATAATAGAACAAGTAAATAAGGAATAAAATATATAAATTGACAATTGTGTGTGCAGGTATTTTACAATAGACAGTTTTGTATGTACAGTTATATTATGTGCAAATTGAAATGTAGGCTGAGTGTGTGGGTTAGATAAATAAGTGTATGAGTGAATAAATAGTGTGTGTTCCACAGTTATTGTCAAGTGTTCATGAGATGGATGGCCTGAGGGAAGAAACTGTTCCTGTGTCTGGTCGTTCTGGTGATCAGAGCTCTGTAGTGTCGACCAGATGGCAACAGTTCAAAGATGGAGTGTGCTGGATGTGAGGGGTCCAGAGTGATTATGCCAGCCCTTTTGCTCACTCTGGACAACATACAGTTCTTGGAGAGAAGGCAGGTTGTACCAATGATTCGCTCAGCAGACCGGACTACCCTCTGAAGTCTTCTGAAGTCAGATTTGGTAGCTGAGCTGAACCAAACAGTTATAGAAGTGCAGAGGACAGACTCAATAATGGCAGAGTAGAACTGTTTAAGCAGCTCCAGTGGCAGGTTGAATTTCCTCAGCTAGCGAAGGAAATATAGCCTCTGCTGGGCCTTTTTAGCAATGGAGTCAATGTGAGTGTCCCACTAAAGGTCCTGAGAGATTGTGGTGCCCAGGAACCGGAATGACTCCACTGCAGTCACAGTGCATGATGGTGAGTGGGAGGTGTGCAGGGGGGTTTCTCCTGAAGTCCAAAATCATCTCCACTGTTTTGAGCATGTTAAGCTCCAGGTTATTAAGACTGCACCAGACAGCCAGCTCAACCTGTCTGTAAGCAGACTTGTCACCGTCCTGAATGAGGACGATGAGTGTGGTGTCGTCTGCAAACCTCAGGAGCTTGACAGAGGGGTCTTTAGAGGTGCACGCAGAGTGGTGTACAGGGAGAAGAGCAGTGAGGAGAGAACACATCCCTGAGGAGCACCAGTGCTGATCGTTCGGTTGCTGGATGTGTATTTTCCCAGCCTCAATAGCTGTTGCCTGTCTGTCAGGAAGCTGTTGATTCACTGACAGACGGAGGTGGGCACGGAGAGCTGAGTTAGTTTGGGAAGGAGGAGGTTTGGGATGATAGTGTTAAAAACCGAGCTGAAGTCCACAAACAGGATCATCACATAAGTCCCTGGTCTTTCTAGATGTTGCAGAACATAATGCAGACCCATGTTTACTGCATCGTCCACAGACCTGGTTGCTCTGTAGGCAAACTGAAGAGGATCCAGCAAGGGTCCAGTGAGGTCCTTCAGGTGGGCCAGCACCAGTCTTTCAAAAGACTTCGTGACCACAGACGTTAGAGCCACAGGCCTGTAGTCATTAAGTCCAGTAATTTTGGGTTTTTTTGGGACGGGCATGATGGTGGAGCGTTTGAAGCATGAAAGGACTTCGCACAGCTCCAGTGATCTGATGAAGATCTATGTGAAGATGGGGGCCCAGCTGGTCAGCACAGGATTTCAGACAGATTGGTGTAACACAGTCTGGGCCTGGTGTTTTTTTCCTTTTCTGCTTCCGGAAGACCTTGCGCACCTCTTCTTCGCTGATCTGAAGTGCAGGTGTGGGGGAGAAGGGGGTTACAGGAGGTGTTAATGGTTGTGTGGAGAAGTGTTCAGAGCGGGTGTGGGGTGTCTTTTCAAAGCCCTGCAGTAGAACTCGTTCAGATCGTCTGCCAGTTGTTGATTCACCGGAGTGCTGGGGGATGGTGACTTGTAATTGGTTATTTATTTTAGACTTTTCCACACTGATGCGGATTCAGTGGAAGATAATTTAATCCTTATTTTTTCAGAATAATTCTCTTTGCCACTCTGATCTCCTTTTCCAGTGTGTTTAGCCTGTTTATACAAGACATTGTCGCCCTTCCTGTAAGCATCTTCTTTGGCATGACGAAGCTGTTTGAGCTTCCCAGTAAACCAAGGTTTATCATTATTGAATGATAAGAAAGTCCTGGTGGGGATGCACATATCCTCACAGAAACTGATATAAGAAGTTACAGTCTCTGTGAGCTCGTCCAGATCGGTGGCAGCAGCTTCAAAAACTCTCCAATCAGTGCAGTCGAAACAGGCTTGCAATGGCTGCTCTGTTTCGTTGGTCCATCTATTTACAGTCCTAACTACAGGCTTAGCAGATTTAAGTTTATGCCTGTAGGTCTGTATAAGATGAACCAAGCAGTGATCAGAGAGCCCCAAAGCTGGTCGTGGGACAGAGTGATATGCATTCTTTATTGTGGTGTAACAGTGATCCAATATATTACTGTCTCTGGTGGGACATTTTGATGTGCTGTCTGTATTTTGGCAGTTCACGGGAGAGATTGGCTTTATTAAAGTCCCCGAGAATGATTAAAACAGAGTCCGGGTGTTGTTGTTCTGTATGATGTATGATGGCGGTACTTCCCATGTTCCCTTTAATTAAACATTCGACATATCTCTAGTGAGTCAGTCATTCTTAGCAGCACTCTCTATTAAAGATGATTCATGAACACATATGGCATTAGTCACGTGTCCTGTCATCAGTTATTTTCTGATGCTGTAACCTCACACGAGTGTAATATACTCTTGGGTACTTGAGCCGAGACGAGATTGCATGTGCTGGGATTTCTTCCAAAAGAAAGGTCACAGTCTTCTTGCCCCATCTGTGTGGTTAGTTTTGACCACTAAACACTCATATTTACTCACATAGTGAAGCGTCACTGTGCAGGACATGAACTACAGTTCTGCTCCTCAATTCTGCCACACTGTCCTTATAGTATTCAACCACTCCTAATGAACTACTGCTCCTAACAGTTCACAAATAAACTTGAGTGTGTGTGTGTACACAAAGATCTGATCTGATACACAGATCATCTTCTGAGAGAGAACTGAATGTCTGGCTGTGAAGAAGCAGCAGAAACAAGCGGTTGCGTATCCTCCTGACTACCAGAATTTAGTATTTTCTCATGTCATTACATTGTCTATGCAAATTTTTTTCTTATGCTCTAAACCAGGGGTGCCCAACCCTGCTCCTGGCGATGGACTGTCCTGCAAAGTTTAGCTCCAACCCTAATCAAACACACCCTGCTTTCATTTTTAAGTGATCTGAGGACCCGATAGTGGCTCAGGTGTGTTTTATTAGGGTTGGAGCTGAACTTTGCAGGACAGTCGATCGCCAGGAGCAGGGTTGGGCACCCCTGGTTTAGAGCATAAGAAAAATTTGAAAAATTAGATTTTACTTATATGTTATGCCACTGTCCTCTGTAGAAACCATTGGTGACGTTAAAAAGTTGTTTTTTATAAGAAAGAAAAAGAAATGAATAGACATGAAAGGCAAAAACAGTGTACATTTTTGTTTTCATCAACAAATTCAAGATTTTTTTTTTTATCAAACTTTGTATAAAGATGATTCTCAACTATGTTATGAAAGATATTTTTAAAACCCTTTTTTCTTTATGCAAAATGTGTGTAGAATGGCCATAAACGAGTTTTTCCATTATATACAATGTATCTAATTTGCATATTAATGTGTTTTTGAGGCAACATAGAATGAACAAATAAGTGCAATAATGGGAGTAATAATTAGCCAGATTTTCATAATTATATCTAATATTTAATAGGAATATTGATATATAATTTATTTTCTATTCAATTGTTGTGTCTCCCAAAATGTGTAATAAACATGCTTTAAGTCCTGGTGTCCTCTACAGTGAACATGTATGAAATCATCGTCCAGTTTCATAACAGAAGCTCATATTTTGATTTGAAACCCCATAACATTTTCCTGAGATGTTGATTTATGACAAACAATTGGTCAATTAGTCAGATTTAAATGATAATTACAAAATATTATCATATTTCCATTAGAGTGTTACACTAGATCACTAAATGAATGTCAGCCATTTTTAAAGACCAAGGAGAGGGAGCGGTCACAGTGAAACATCCAATCATTTGGTGTCTCTGAAAAGCCCTGAATGTGCTCTGCACAGGACATCCAGACTTACAACTGTGGCATGTAACGTCTCAGAGAAATCACTAAACCACAAAACTCCAGCTGGTAGTCAGGAGGGTATGTGAGCAAATGAATATGTCAAATAATGTGATCATCAAACATCCTGATGGAAGCAATCCACTTCTGATCATCGATCTGAATCTGATCCGGACATAGTCTTACAAAAATGTGATTTTCTCAGCTTACCCACATTCAAGTCTTGATTATGAAATCAAATAAACAAACAAAAAAAGCTAGAATAGAATGTTTTTTGTTTAAAAGCAGAGGCCCTGTTCTTTCTTTTGGCATAGTTCATGTTCAGATATTCATACAACAAAATATTCCGAGTGTCACTCTATTAATAATGTTAAGAACGCAGGAGGAGAAAGTTCAGATGTAGCACATATGCTGTATATACTGCACGAGTGATGAGCAGAGCAGTCTCTAGAAGCTGTATTTCTCATGGTACTCGTGCCTTGCGGTCACGAATCACTTTAGCTGCTGCATTACTTTAGATAAGTGTCTAGTAAATGAAGAAATGAGCAATTGTGAGGGAAAGGATTCAGTAAAATCGTACGATTCACCATAAGACTGTAAGATTGTAAAATGTCAGTTTTCAGAATGTTGCGAATGAAGATGATTCATTCTCCCAGAGATCTTGCAGATTTATATGAAAAGTATCAGCAACTGCAGAGCATCTGATCTTCACGAGCGCAGAATGTTGTGAGATCTTGCTCTTCCAACAAGACACTTGTGAGGTCCATGCTGTAAGGTCCACGCCATTGGCCCAAGAAAGGCATCCAATGGTGCCTAAACCTCAAATTTAGGTTGAAATGCCAGTTGGTTGTTTGTTCATTTCTAATTATTATTTGTCACGAATCTTGTCCATGAACTACCGTCTGCTAGCCATCAGAGGTCACCCTTTCCATTTTCATTGACTCTCGCACTACACACTGTTTTTTTTGGGGGGCTATACACCCCGGACTACATATCCCATCATTCATTGCACTGATGGCACACAGCTGTTTCATATCACTCACTCAGTATATAACACTCACTCAAACAACCATTCTCTGCCAAGTATTGCTTAGCCTGTTATTATTCCTAGTTTCTGTTATCCTGCCCGTGTTGCCTTGCCTTGCCTGTTTTCCTGGATTTTTCCCTCGTCTCGCCCCTGTGATTCTGTCTGCCGATCGTTGACCTGCTCTAGCCCTAGGACTATTCTTGTGTTTGCCCGCCATATACCTGTTTGCCACCGTTCGACCCTGCCGGGTTAGACTACGTCTCTTTAATAAAAGCTTGCAGATGGATCAACACGTCTCACGTCTCCCCGCAGTTCCGTTACAATTTATCTTATATTCTGGATTGATTGATTGTTTCACTCTTTAATTGTATTGAATCTCATTAATCGTATTCCTATAACACGTTGAGTCTGGTACCGGCCGGAACTCGTCAGTCTCGGTCATTAGACAGAGGCGATTGATAATATTCTAGATGGCCCGGGCCATACTTTGCTCATTCTAGAATACTTTTATTAGTCCCCATAGATCTGTAAACACTTAATTAAGGTAAGACTATATCTAACCCGAGGTCATGACTATTACTATAGAACCAAGTTGACCAACATAACTTCTTGTAAGCAACTTTATATAATCATGCCGTGATTTCTCACAAACACTTAGTTAGAATAATTTGACAATAACCAGAGGTTGAGGCTGACCCAAATGTAGGTTGGTCAACAACACACTGTTGCTCTAAACGGAAAAACCCAAAAGCCTCTACAGTCTAAATATACATAATTAGTGCCAATGTGTTAGCCGGAGCTCTGAAACATCAGTTTAGTCTGTTGCTAACCTGAGCGCAGATTTGCAGTGTTATAGACTTAGCACAATTAATCAGAGTCAATGATCTCAGAATGAAAACAAATATAACAATTTATTATTAGTCAGGTGAATTATGTATTATGCCAATTACATAGCCAATTCAAAGATACCAAAATCTCAAAGATGAATCTAAGAGTAAGATGCATACTTGAGACAAACACATAGTATGACGTGCGTGAACACACTTTATACCGCAGGCTCATTCCGGCTACAGAAGGCCCCGAGCTTCTTCCAACACAGACATCCAGACAGGGAATGGAGACAGGGACTAATAATTGGAATTTGCATTGATCAAGTAGAGTTAACACCGTTTGGGACAGAAGGTAGTTTGCATGAGACACTGGGAGTAGTCTGTTGGCTGTTCTATTGTTAAGAGAATGAGACCTTTTACCAGACACACAGAGACCTTTCCAATGACATCAAACACGAACAGCATTGTTAGTCTGACTAACAGTGGTTTCGGTGATCTCTAGTGTAATCGTTCATAAGGTGTGAAACTGTTGTCTCTCTCAGTTGGGTGTGTTGTGTTGAATGAGGATGTGAGGCTTGTTAGACAGTGTTCAGACGCTGATTCTCCTAAGAGTTCTCTGTCTCTTCAGACTCCGGTCCAGACAAATGGCTCCGCTTAACCGTTATCAGTGTCTGAGATTCTCAAAATCTTACAGTGCTTAGGGCTATTGAACAGAAAACAGAAATCTGTCTCCAGTAGGCTTCGTTTGTCATTCCTCTCTATCTGAAGTTCAACACTGGCCTTCCTCTTTTTTTCTTTTTTTGCCAAAGGCCCCCCTTTTTTTCCCTAACAACTGATCATCGCAGCAGAGTGAAGAACCTCATGACATGACACACAGGCATCACTCCTTATAGTAAACCCACTTAATTTCCAAAGAAAGGACCATCAGGAAAATACAGGACGTCCTGTCTATATATAGAGAGAGAGAGAGAGAGAGGACATACAGTACAGTGCCACGACTGAAAACAGACAACCAGCTTCAGAAAGCCAAAGCAACGCTGAGGAAACACCATCCGGATCATTATCACCCGTTAAGCAACAAGAATTATGGCTGAAACTATGATAAAAAAAACTTCAAACAAAACACAGTAATGAACATTAGATTTACAAAACCTTGCTTGTTTTTTCCAGCTGAATTTACTTCAGGTCACTAGATCAGGGCAAGAACTGAAACATCACAATCGCTAGCTGTGTTTAACTGTGTGAAGGACTGAGAAACTCTCAAAGTTAAAGCAGCTTTCATTTCGTGGCTTTTCTAAACATGTTCGCTTCACTCTTAGAGTTTGCCACTGGCCTGATTCACCTTCTTCTTATGACAAATCTCACTGAAAGTTCTTAAAATGATCTAATGCTAAATAATACAAGAAACATAAATATAGAACTTATAGAACATATAAACCTATAGTGTGTGTGTGGAGAGGTGAACTAAAACAGAGACACATACAATCCACGTAAATAACAGACACATCATCCCGCACAGATCTATCTGCGTCAGCAGAAGAGAGTGTGTGTGAGTGTGTGTGTGTGTGTCTGTGTAAACTTTAAAAACAGGAAGAGAAGACAGAACAAAAGCAGGGGCAGCGGAAGCGTCTCTGGACTCGGGCACGCTCATCTCTTTCATTTGGTACAATTGCTTATTTCCTCAGTCCGGCCTTTCATTAAATAAACACAGTTCAGGTTCAACTCCTCATAATCACAGTCCGTGACCAAGATGGTCTTTCACATCCGACTGAAGGTAGTGTTTCATCACGGCCATCTTTACTCCTCCGTTTGTGATGGTGATGAAATCCACGAATCTCCAAAACTCATTGGTCAAGCGCACGAAAAAACGTCCAAAACTATTCAAATGTCAGTTTTATGACTGGTTTGTGGTCTGGACGTTGAGTGGACAGTTCAGATTCAGTTTCCAGGTCCAATGCATGAAATGGCAGAACTACTTTCACTCTCGGTTTCTCAAAACATAATGACGGTCAGGTTCGAGGTTTGGAGGCAGTGGAGATGCTCGTTAAACAGCCTGATTTAAACTCCTTCACTCGTCATTCTGAAGCACAATTCAAACAACAGGAACAAGGCCACGGTCATCTGACACATGGCAGAAGAAAAAGAGGCTAAGATAAGAGGATAAGTGACTAAAAAATGAAAAGAAGAGAAGAGGCGGCGTGAGAGCAGACAAGATGATGAAAGAGAGGCAACAGAGAGCCACCGGACAGTCGTCATTAAACAGAGTAATTGATCTGAACCCATGTGTTTGATGAGAAGCAGAACTGAAGCTGACGCAGCGGTGCACTTCATCAGACGCTCCACACAGAGCAAGCTCTCAGGAACCCTCCACATTACTGCTCACAAAAACAAAACCCTAGAAATAAATACAAGCCATAAATAAAACAATACATGACAAAACAAAGCCATTGAGCGTTTCACCATTGTGTGAGCGAGAGACACGACAGCAGCGCTCCTCTCAGCGGAGTCAGGTTTGATTAAACTCTAGAGAAAGACATTTACACAGACTAGCAATAATACTGTAGACACTCGAGCTGTCCCTCATGCAGCAGGCTGCATCATCAGTGTGTTTGTCAGTCCTCCAGCGGCCAGAACCCCGACGCTTCTTCACCAGCTGAGCAGAGAGGTGCGTCCCAGCGTCATGAAGTACACCTGACTGGAGCCGCCGGAGCGCACCGAGGCGAAGAACACCTGCAGAACACACAGAGCGTCACCCAGTCTTCAGAGTATCTCACAGAACCTCTCAAGAGCCATCATTCACACCAACAGCAGAACAGAAACGAGCACATTTACACTTTTTTACACGGTTATAACAGATCACGTTTGACCGATTGCTGCAAAACAGTCTGGATGTTATTCTGAATGACGGTTCCCATCAGACTCGTATTACTGTTAAACATGGAATTAATACATCTCCATCATTCTTAAAGCAAAATTGCAGTAATTCAAGATAATAATAGAAATTTCAGAAATATTTTTCATCTTTACGCATCGCACAGGTAAAGCCCATGAACTGATTTGACAGTAAAAGAGCCTCCAAAAGCGCACCTTGTCATTCCTCTCACACAGAAACTTGAGTCGCTGTGCTCTTTTGTGCATGAAAACTCCATCCAGGTGGCCCGTTTCCACCGAGCGGATCTCTATGGCCTTCTCTCCCCAGCCCATGATCTGGTTAGAGCGGATATACGCTGCAAGACACACAAACACAATCACACACGCGTAGGTCAAGCTAGGCTACATTCAGTCTCATTGACTGGGTCTACTGACTGATCGAGTGCTGTAACAGATGCATTAAACAGATATTACAACATAAAAACACGAGGGCATCATTTAGCAGGAGTGCGTTTTGAGCAGAAATGTCTCCAAAGGAAAGCGCAGTCAGCAGTCTGACTGTGTCCGGCTTGGTTCATGACCACACCTGCAGACTGAGGCGCTTCGGAGATGTGGGCTACAAGCCAGGAGCAGCTCAATGGTGCAGTGGCTTCACAGTTTAATTCACAATTACATCTGATGCGATTCGATTCTGCATTCAGCATTATTAAAATGCTTCCCCTTGATTCTTTATAAGCTATTACACAGCAGCCTTTATGGAGTCAAAACACTTTTGTCCATTGTTAGATTTTAGTTTAATGATGCTATGGCATGACATATGGCATATTTACCCTAAGTATAGTTCAAATCTATTCATATATTTACTTACATATCGCTTGAGACTTACTGATATAAACTTTATTATTTGGAGTTAGGGCTGTGATGTGATAGTCATGTGTATCTCGTCAGTAAAGCCGGTTCTGTGATTAGTAGTAAATCTCCAGCACATGCTTTCAGATGGAGCGGCGTTTTACTACACAGAGCCATAGTTCACTGACAAGCTACACAATATCATGTTCATAATCACAGATGAATGGCCTTTGATTATGAACGTGATATTGCGCAGCTGCTTCATGCTGAGCTCATTCAGTCAGCAGCGGGGCTCTCTACAAGCTCTACATGTCTAAGTCCAAAGTCACTGCTAGATCCTTAAAACTTAAACTCTGGAGTTCAGACGGTGTGTCAGCGACTGAGAAGATCATCTCTGACTCCCATTAACTCTCATGGCAGAAGTAAGGAGAAGAAAATCAGTGCACAATGGGTTACCTGCCTGAGCCCTAACAGCAGTATTGGCCATTTGAGCTGCCTATACAATAGCTCAGTAAGTTACCACATAAAGAAGCTCCCAGTCACAGCACAATACAGGGTTCAAAGCAAACCACACGCAAGAGCTAACTATACTACACTGAAGTAAAGTAGTAGGATAAGCTTCTACGTGGATATGGGAGTCCATAAATGCAATTTTGTTTAAATTTGCAAAAAAACAAATTAAAAAATCAGATTCCATGACCTTTCAAAATAGAAGAAAAATACACTTTAGAGTAGGGCTGGACAATAATTCAATATCAATATGTATCGCAATATAATTTTTTTCACTAACGTGATATGATTTTTAAACACATTTCTGATATTTCGATATACATTACCAGTGTTCGCCATACATTGATTTATTGTGCGTTTGACTTCGTTGAATAAAAGTGAGCACTGCAGTTTCAAATCATAACACAGGCGGGTGTTTTATATGAATGTTATCTATTGAAGGGAACGACTGTTTTCAGAAAGTTTAGTGGCATTTTTCGGATAAAGTAGCGTTCATGAGCGGAGCTGCAGTGATTACAGCCGTTACTGGAGAAACCGCTAGTTCTGCCGCTCTCACAGCGCCTCCTGCTGGCAGACAATCAGTTTGCATTTTCAATAATAAACCCATTTCCAGCAACATGCTTTTGTTGTTGCTCTATTTTTCTGCAGAAACTCAGAGCACCTTTCATATTCTTTATCCTGGCTGAAGCACATTTGTTTCAATCTATAACAATAATCAGCCGCCCTACATTACCAGTCAAAGGTTTTTCAACAGTAAGATTTTTAATGTTTTAATTTTTTTTAAAGAATTCTCTTCTGCTCACCAAGTCTGCATTTATTTGATCCAAAATACAGCAAAAACAGTAAAATGTTGAAACATTTTTACAATTTAAAATAGCTGTTTTCTGTGTGAATATCTGTTAAACTGTAATGTATTTCTGTGATGCCCAGCTGTATTTTCAGCATCATTCCTCCGATTCTTTCAGTGGTATACTGATCTTCAGAAATCAGTATAATATGCTGATCTGCTGCTCGAGAAACATTTCTCATTATTATCAATTTTTAAAATAAATTTTCAGGATTCTTTGATGAATAGAAAGATCCAAAGATCAGCATTTATCTGAAATAAAAAGCTTTTGTAACATTCGCTTTTCCATTCAAATGCTTGGAGTCAGTATCATTTTTTTTTTTGGGAAAGAAATGATAGAAATTACTACTTTTATTTTGCAAGGATGCTTAAAATGGATCAAAAGTGATGATAAAGGCATTTATAATGTTACAAAAGATTTCTATTTCAGATAAATGGTGTTCATATCGATATCGGAATTATATCGTATCGACCGAAATTAAGAACTATATCGTGATATGAATGTTGGCGATATCGTCCAGCCCTAGTTTAGAGACAGATGATCAGTCAGACAGTCAGAAGAGAGAAAGTATATATACAGAGTTTTCTATATGTAGGATGTTAACGGCTAGGCTGAACTCTTACTTTACAGCAGCTGCTGTGACCCACCTTTGCTTCCTGTGCATTACAGTATCTGTGTTGTTGTTTTATGTTGTGTCTGAAATGAGCAACCTGACTGCACTGAACCGCTGTGCCAATCCATCACGTGTACTTTACTTTCCCAGAATCTGACAAACATGGAAATCATAACACTGGTCACAGGTGGTTTGGATCAAGCCTACAGCAGCTGGCCTGTGTTGCGCATGCTCTGACAGAAGAGATGTGAGTCTTCACATAACGCAGTGCAGCTCAAGTACAACGACTGCTGCAGCTGGACTCTGACTGGCAGCTGTTGGCTAATAACACAGGACTGCAGGAACGCACCGACGGAGGTGGGCATCTCGCCCCACTGCAGCACCACGTCTTTAGTGATGCGGCCGTAGGTGTTGACATACACGCCCTCGTCCTCGTAGCACACCAGCAGCTCGATGCCGTCCGTGTTGGGCAGGATGATGATGGCGTGCGACTGGATGCTGCTCTGGATCTAGAAGCAATGGAGAGAGAGAAGGTGAAGGGTCAGGAGCACAGCTCAGATGAACAAGCTCAATGCTCTTCTCCAGCTCTACATACGTGAGTCGGCAGATAGATGTCGTAGACGGCTCCCGAGTCCACATCCACGGCATGAAAGCCAGAGCAGGACCCGTAGATGACCTTTAACCTTTGGCCTTCTTCAACCGTGAGGTCAACCAGCAGCGGCTTGTGCACCAGATCACCGAAGGACTGCCACACAGAGAGGAAATCGCCTCCAGTTATCCACTCAGCTATGAGGCCCATTCACACCCGGAACGAGAACTAGAACCATAACTACATTAGCTTGATGTGTTTATCATGAAGCGCGCTCAGGCTCCTTACAGTCAGCTGGATTCTGCCAATGTTTTCATCATTTATCAGCTGGAACAATCGCTCTGAAAGTGACTGCAGTGATATTGTGCCTCTGTGTAGTTGATGTTAAAGTCATTCCACGCTAACTTCCTCAAACGAGGAGTGCTGGGCCCGGCTGCAGGAAAGCCCTCAAGCTAAGAAATCCCTTAGTTATAAGGTTAAGGGAACCCTTAGTGAAACTTGGGTTGCAAGAAAAATCCTAAGGGTCAACTTAAGGCTGCCATTAAGTATTCCCCTTAATTATCGAAGTGTTCCCTTAAGCGTTGCTACAAAGTTCTTAGTAACCATTTCTCCTTAATAAATTTAAAGGGGTCATAGGATGCCCATTTTCCACAAGTTGATATGATTCTTTAGGGTCTTAAAGAAAAGTCTATAACATAGTTTGGTTAAAATTTCTCAGTGGTAGTGTAAAAACACCTTTTTTACCCTGTCAAAAACAGCTCTTTTCAGATCAAGCCGTTTTTGTAGCATTTTCCTTTAAATGTTAATGAGCTCTGCTGACCCCGCCCCTCTCTTCCGAGCCGCTCTCTGAGGGACTGTTTACTTTAGCTGCATTCATTGTGAAACTTGCTAATTAGCACATTATTAGGAAAGGCGATTTGCAAAGATTCATTACAAAACCTTACACTCACTTCTTCTGTAGATGAGGCTGAATCACGAATGATTTGTGCGAACATAGACGCATTTATGTAGATCGGAGGCGCATTCCCTTCAGAAACAAATGTAATCCACTGCGTCTTCAGCGGCTCAGTTGGGAGTAAATGACGACTGCTGTTCATTATTACATCCAACAACAGAACACCTCAATCGCTTAGGAGTCGTTCTGTATCTTCTGCTCTGGTGGTGAAAAATGGAGGACTGATGACAGTCACTCAGGGGCGGAGCTAAGGTAGACGCCAGTCCAGTCTGTGCTGAAACACTACTGTCAGTCAAACTATCGTGGGAGGGGCCTGTCTGTGTGACGTCACACTGACAGGCATCTGAGATCGGCTCGATTTGAGAAAGGGGTAAAGATTTTTTTTTAAAACACTGGTTGGATTTTTATCATTATAGGGTGGTGGTTGTGTACACACACTGCCCACACACATTTCAGTTCAAACAACTTGAAAAAGTGCATGTAGCATCCTATGACCCCGTTAAGGGACCAAAACAGTCCCCAAGTCATCTTAAATCAATATCTGCAGTTTTTTTTTTAAACTCAAATGAAGTCTTAAGTATTGTTAAAGACCTGCAGAATAAAATATCTATGAGCACGTAGGACTGCAAAAGACTGTAAAAAGCATATGACTTACAATTTTCACAAAACAAAAAGTTTGTGAGAGTTGTATCAATTATCTATTAATTTAAACAATATTATTAATCCAATTATTCATTAATTAAATAAACAATTACGTGCAAATGTTTGTCTCCCTAATTGTTAGATTGTTATAAAGCATTATCTTCTTGTCGACAACCTGTTCACATTTACAACCATGCGTGTTGCAGCGTCAGTCAGTTTTCACATTTGGTCAATTTTCCGCATTAGTCAGCAGGAGGCGCTTTCACTGCAGAAACAAAGCGGTTTCCTTGGCAACGACTGTATTCAAAGCAGCGCAGAAACGGGCAGCGCTCATGTTTATTTAATGTTTGTTCGTGTTTTAGTTGGTTAGGTTTGTATTTAGTTATGTTCTGTTTATTGTGAGATGTAGTAACTATATAGTAACCGCGGCGCCCATTGCCGTATGTGGTCAGAAACTACCGTGAAACGCTTAGTATAAACACTTAGGTAAGGGTGACAGTTAAGACGTTTGTTGCAACGCTCATTTTTAAAGAAATCCCTTACCTCCGGGAACTTTTTCCCCTCAGGGATACTCCTAAGTCAAATTACTTAAGGACTTTCATGCAACCGGGCCCTGGTCTCTGGAAAACCTCACTCATAGCATAAAACCTCATGAACAATTAATGCAGACGATTTCATACCTGGAAGACCAAGTCCCCCAAATCCCTAAATGAACTATTTTTATCAAATTAAAAAGAATACATGCTAACACTGGCTCTCATTCACTAGCAACTGTATGAGTAGAAGTTGCACACTTATGTTGCAAAATTTCCACCAGAATAATGGTTGCAAACACACATAAACATGTTCTCATGAATGCCCCATGTTCTAATGCACAGAACAAATGACGTGAAGTCACTGCGCTGGGTGTCATTTAAGCAATAACTTCACACTGTGAATGTCTGCAGACCGTGGAACTCCATGCAGCTTCTGTATTTAACCAACCCTATAAACAGACTCCACTGAATCATTTCATATGTTTTCTCATGCTCACTGTTAGTCTAGGCTCTAAGTGGCGTCCTCAGAAGTGTGCGGTGAAGAGCGAGACAGCTCAGAACAGCACTCACGCTCATGTCAGCTTATTCACCTTAAAAGCCATGAACTTATGGTAGGGTTTGGGAGCCCAGGCGTACACCTCGACTGAATTCTTCAGGGCCAGAACCAAGAACTTGATCCTCTCGTACTTCACTACAGACCAAACACAGCAACAGACGATCAGATCAATGCCTGAGTAAGGAGCAGAAATAGCACAGCTATGATATGATATGAAGAGATATGACCACGCACCGACGTTGTAGTGCACACAGCCCTCGAGGTCTCCTACGGTGGTCCAGCCCTGCTTCTTCTCCACCTCAGGGTCATTATGGAGGATCTTGTTCCTCAGCCAGGACAGATAGTACACACGCAATTTATTCTTCTTCCCTACAAAAAAACAAAGAGAAGTACTCTCAAGAGTTCTCTTGCTCTTCTGGTCCAGCTGATGAGAGCCGCTGTGGTTTCCACGAGCTGTTTTGGGTTGCTTTACATGTTTTTGCTCTGTGTTGTGTGTACAGCACAGTCAAGCCACAACAGTTCGTTTTGGAAGTGTTTGCTGATTCTTGCGAGTTATGCCCAATATTACGGGAGAATTATCGGAATGCGTGTGTGAGTGTGTGCGTGAGTGAATGTAAGTGTGCGTGTCTGTGAGAGTGTGTGTGCGAGAGAGTGTGAGTGTGTGCGTGAGTGTGTGTGTGTGTGTTGTGTGTGTGTGTGTGTCTGATGGAGTGTGTGTGTTGTGTGTGTCTGATGGAGTGTGTGTGCGTGTGTGTGTGTGCGTGTGAGTGTGTGTGTGCGTCTGTGTGAGTGAGTGAGTGTGTGCATGAGTGTGTTTGAGTGTGCTTGAGTGTGAGTGCGTGTGTGCGTGAGTGAGTGTGCATGAGAGTGTGCGTGAGTGAGTGTGAGCATGTGTGTGAGTGAGAGTGAGCGACTGTGAATGAGTGTGTGTGTGTGCTTGAGTGTGAGTGAGTGTGTGTGCTGAAGTGGAGTGATGTGAGTGGGTGCTGTGTGAGTGTGGTGAGTGATGTTAGTCGGTGAGTGAATGTGTGCGTGAGGTGTTTGTGGTGCTGAGTGTGGTGCGTTTAGTGTGTGTTTTAGTGAGTGTGTGTTTGGGTGAGTGTGTGCATGTGTGTGCTGAGTGGTGAGTGAGTGTGTGTGTGGCATGATTTGCTGCATGTGTGTGTTGTCGTGATAGTGTGTGTACCGGAGGCTGAGTGAGGAGTGGTTGTTGCTTTAGTGTGCGTAGTGAGTGTCATGAGTGTGTGTGTTTGGAGTGTGAGTGAATTGTGTGCTGAATGATGTGTTGCGAGAGAGTTGATGAGTGGTGCGTGAGTGAGTGGAGTTGTGTCGTGTGTGTTTGAGTGTGAGTGTGTGTGAGTGTGCGTGTGAGTGTTGTGGTGAGTGAGTGTGCTAGAGTGTGCGTCTGTGTGAGTGCTGAGTGTTGCTTGATGTTGTGTGTGTGTGTGTGAGTGTGCGCGAGTGTGTGTGTGTGTGAGTGTGTTCGTGAGTGAGTGTGAGTGAGTGTGAGAGTGTTGTGTGTGTGAGTGAGTGTGTGTGTGCTTGAATGTGAGTGTGAGTGCGTGTGTGTGCTTGAGTGAGTGTGAGTGTATGTGTGTGCGTGAGTGAGTGTGCGTGAGAGTGTGCGTGAGTGAGTGAGTGAGAGTGTGTGAGGTGAATGGTGCGTAGAATGAGTGTTGCGTGAGTGTGTCTTGAGTGGTGTGTGTGAGTGAGTGGTGTTTTTGTGTGAGTGTGTCGTGCGTGGAGTGTGTGTGTGTGCATGTGTGAGTTGTGCACTGGAGAGTGTGCGTCGAGTGAGTGGAGTGAGTGGGTGAAATGTGGTGTGTGATTGAGTGTGTCGTGAATGGAGTGTGGTGTGTGTGGCTTGAGTGTGCTGATTGTGTGTGTGTGTGTGTGTGCGTGAATGTGTGTGTGTGTGCGTGATATGTTGTGTGCATGAAGTTGTGTGTGTGTGTGGTGAGTGTAGTGTTGCATGAGTGGAGTGTGTGAGTGTTTTTGCTTAGTGTGTGAGTGTGAGTGTGTTGTGTGTTGTGTGTTGTGTGTTGTGTGTGTGTGAGTGTGTGTTGTGTGAGTGTGTGTGTGTGTGCAGATAGGTGTGCGCGAGTGAGTGAGTGTGTGCGCAAGTGTGCGTCTGTGTGAGTGAGTGAGTGTGTCGGGAGTGTGCTGAGTGTGAGTGTGGCGTGAAGTGTGTGTGTGCATGAGTGTGTTGCGTGAATGGTGCTGTGTGTTGCTGAGTGGTGTGTCGTGAGAGTGTGTGTGTGCTTGTTAGTAGTGAAGTGAGTGGTGTGGTGTTTTTGCTTTGAGTGTGCGTGCGTTAGTGTTTCATGAGTGTGTTGTGTGCGTGGTGCGTGAATGATTGTGTGCGAGAGTGTGTGCGTGAGTGAGTGTGGCGTGTGTGCTTGAGTGTAATGTGTTGATTGTGTCCCGAGTGTATATGGGCTGTGTGAGTGGGCATGAAGTGGGTGCGTCTGTGAGTGAGTGAGTGGTGTTGAGTGGTGTGTGAGTGTGTGTGTTGTGTCCCGTGTGAGTGTGTGCCGTGAGTGAGATGTGCCTGAGAGTTCTTGGGGGGGGGAGTGAGGTGACATTGTGTGTGCTTGAGTGTAGGGGGCGTGGTTGTGTGCGTGAGTGGTGGAGTGATTGTGAGTGCATGTGTGTGGTGCGTTGAAGTGGTAGCGGTGTGATGTTTGATGTTGCGTGAGTGAGTTGAGTGTGCGTGGTGTGTGGTGGTAAATGTGTGCGTGAGTGTGTGGTTTTGAGTATTTGAGTGTGCATGAGAGTGTGCGTGAGTGAGTGTGTGCGTGAGTGAGAGTGTGAGTGTGCGAGTGAGAGAGTGTGTGAGTGAGTGTGAGAATGTGTGAGAGAATGTGAGTGTGTGAGTGAGTGATTTTTGTCGTGGAGTGGGTGTGTGTTGCGGTGTTTGCGTGAGTGTGTGGGCGTGTTAGTGTGTGCTTGTGTGTGTGAGTGAGTGTGAATGTTTTGCATAGAGAGCGTGGTGTGTGTGTGTTGCCTGTGTGAAATGTGTGTCGTGAAGGCGTGTGTGTGTGAGAGGTGTGCTTGAGTGTGGGTGGTGAGTTCTGTGTGTGTGTGTAAGTGTGAGTGAGTGTGTGTGAGTGAGTGTGTGTGTGTGTGTGTGTGTTTTTGTGTGTTTTTGTGTGTGTGTTTGTGTTTGTGTGTGCTTGTGTGTGTGTGTGTGCTTGAGTGTGAGTGTGTGTGCGTGAGTGTGCATGAGAGTGTGCGTGAGTGAGTGTGCTAGTGTGCTGAGTGAGTGATGCGCCGTGAGAGTGAGTGTTGTGCGTGAGTGTGTGGTGATGAGGCATGGATTGGTGTGCGTGAATGTGTTTTTGTTGTGCGTGAGAAGATGTGCGTGTTTTAGTGGACGTGAGTGTTATGTGCGGTGCGGGCGTGAAGTGTGGGGTGTTTTTGTTGTAGTGTGGCGTGCTGAGTGTGCGTGAGGGTGTGCGTGAATGCTTGTTGTGCAGAGTGCGGTGGTGCGTGTGTGCTTGAGTGGTGTGGTGTTATTGTTTGTTTGAGTGTGTGTGCGTGTGTGAGTGTGCATGAGAGTGTGCATGAGTGAGTGAGTGTGTGCGTGAGTGTGCGTCTGTGTGAGTGAGTGAGTGTGTGTGGCGTGTGCGTGCGTGCGTGTGTGTGCTGAGTGTGAGTGGTGAGCCGATGTGTGTGTGTGCGTGTGAGTGTTTTAGTGTGAGCGAGTGAGTGTTGGGTGTTGTGCTTGTGGTGTGTGCGTGATTGGTGTGCGCATGTGGGTGATGATGGGTTGTGCGGTGAGGCGTGCGAGTGAGTGTGCTGTGCGTGTATGAGTCAATTTTAGTTGTGAGTTTGAGTGTCGTGTGTGTGTGTGCTTGAGTTGAGTGGTGTGAGTGAGTGTGAGTGCTGCGAGAGTTGTGAGTGTCGTTGAGTGAGGCACTGTTGCGTAATTAGTGTTCGTGAGGTGTGAGTGGGCATGGGTGTGTGAGTGGTTTTGGGTGAGGGTTGGCGTGTGTGTGCGTGAGTGTGCATAGAGGTGTGCGTAGTGAGTGTTAGTTTGCGTTGAGTGTGTGGAATGTGGGTGGAATGTGTGTGGGTGTGGCCTTAGTGGAGTGGTGTTAGTGCGGTGTGTTGCTTGAGTGGCGAGTGAGCGTGAGTGGTGGGTGTGCCTGAAGGAATGTGTGTGAGTGGCGTGTGGGTGAGTGTGCGTTTGTGTATGTGTGTGTGAGTGTGTGTTTTAGGGTGTGTGAGTAGTGAGTGTGCATGATGGGGTTCGTGAGTGTTACCTGAGTGAGTGTGTTCTGATTGAGATGTGTGTGCGTGAGTAAGTGTGGAGTTGGTGCGAGTGAGTAGTAGTGTGCGTGTGGAGTGTGGGGCGTGAGTGAGTGAGTGACGTGGTGAGTGTCGTGGATTGTGTGCGTGAGTGAGTTTGTGCGTGGGTGTAAGGCTTGTGCGTGTTTTCGTGAGTGTGTGGGGCGTGTGTGTGTGTGCGTGTGTGGGTGAGTGAGTGTGTGAGTGTGAGAGATTGAGTGTGCATGAATGTGTGTGTTTGCTGTTTTGTGCGTGTGTGTGAATGTGTGCATGAATGAGTGTGTGTGTGTGCTTGAGTGTGTTAAATGTGTGCATGAATGAGTGTGTGGCGTGGTGGGGAGTGAGTGGTGCGTGTGTGGGCTTGAGTGGTGAGGTTTGTGTGTGCATGTGTAGTGTGCGTAGTGAAGTGTGATGTGTGTTTTGTGTGAGTGAGTGACTGTGTGCGAATGAGTGTGTGGTGAGTGGTTGTTTGCGTGTGTGGGTGAATGTGTGTGTTGTGTGCGGAGATTGTGTGTGGTGAGTTTGTGTGTGTGTATTGAGTAGTGTTGTGTGTGCATTTGAGTGAGTGAGTGAGTTGGTGATTGTTGCTGGAGTGTGCTAGTGGATTGTGCGTGAAGTGAGTGTGTGGTGTTGCTGAAGTGTGAGTGTGTTGTGTGAGTGTGTGCGTGAGTGAGGGGCCGTTAGAGTGTGCGCGATGAGTGAGATGTGTGCGCAAGTGTGCTTTCGTGTGTGAGAGTGAGTGTGTGCTGCGTGTGACTTATTAGTGGTTGGTTTGCGTGAGTGTGTGTGCATGCTGTGTGTGCTTTAATGGGTGTGTTGTGCGGAGTGTTTGGGTGCGTGAGAGTGTGTTGCGTTGTGAGGTGAGTGAGTATGAGGTGTGGTGTTTGCTTGATTGTGCGTGAGTGTTTGTGCATGTGTGTGTGTGTGAGTGTGTGCGTGAATGAGTTGTGCGAGAGAGTGGTGTGTGCGTATTAGGTGTGCGTGTGTGCTTGAGTGTAGTGTGTGTGTGTTGAATATTGTGTCCGAGTGGTATATTCTGGTGTGGTGTTGTGCGGGTATGATGGTGCAGAATTGTGACGTCTTGATGAGTGATGTGTGTGCGTGAGTGTGTGGTTCGTTTGGTGTTTGCGCGTGTTGTGGTGTGGTGGCGTGAGGAGTGTGCATGAGATTTGCGTAGAGTGATGTGGAGCATGTGTGTGTGCTTGAGTGTGAGTGCGTGTGTGTGCTTGAGTGTGAGTGAGTGTGAGTGCATGTGTGTGCTTGAGTGTGAGCGTGTGTGAGTGTGTGAGTGTGCGTGAGTGAGTGTGAGTGTGCGTGTGTGTGAGTGAGTAAATGTGTGCGTGAGTGTGTGAGTGTGCGCATGTGTGTGTGTGTGAGTGATTGAGTGTGCATGTAGCGTGTGCGTTAGTGAGTGTGTGCATGAGTGAGAGTGGTGAGTTTGTGCGTAGTTTTCGAGTGAGAGAGTGTGTGAGGAGTGTTGCGTGTGACTGGTGCGTGAGTGAGTGATGTGTGCTGATGTGATTTGTGCGTGAAGTGTGTGTGTGTTCTGTTTGCGTGAGTGTGTGGCGTGTTAGTGTGTGCTTTGTGTGTGAGTGATGTGAATTGTGGCATGAGATTGCTTTTGTGTGTGTGTGTGCGGGTGTGAATGTGTGCGTGAATGAGTGTGTGTGTGAAATGTGTGCTGAGTGTTTTGATGAGTGCGTGTTTGTGTGAGTGTGTGTTGTGTGTGTGAGTGTGATGTGTGTGTGTGTGTGTGTGTGCTGCGTGTGTGTGTGTGTGTGTCGGTGTGTGTTTGTGTGTGTCTGTGAGGTGAGGTGCGTGCGGTCATGAGATTGTGTGTGTGTGTGAGAGTGTGCGTGAGTGAGTGTGCGTGTGTGTGTGTTTGTGTGTTTGTGTGTGAGTGTGTGTGTTTGTGTGCGTGAGAGTGTGCGTGTGTGAGTGAGTGAGTGTTAGTGTGCGTGTGAGTGAGTGAGTGTGAGAGAGTGAGTGAGTGTGTGCGTGCGTGAGTGTGTGCGTGAATGAGTGTGTGCGAGAGTGTCAGTGTGTGCGTGTGTGCTTGAGGGTGGTGTGTGTGTGTAATTTTGTGAGTTTGAGTGTGTGTGCGTGTGTGATGTGCATGATAGTGTCATGAATTGAGGGAGGTGGTGTCTTGATGTGGCGATCTGGGTGAGTGAGTGATGTGTGTGGATGTGCGGCTTGCCGTGGTGGGCGTGAGTGGTGAGGGGAGCAGAGTGTGTGTGTGTGCGTGTGAGTGTTAGTGTGAGCGAGTGTGTGTGTGTGTGTAAGTTTGTGAGTGTGTGTAAGTGTATAAGAGTGTGTGAGTGTGTGTGTGTGTGTGCTTGAGTGTGAGTGAGTGTGTGCTTGAGTGTGAGTTTGAGTGCGTGTGTGTGTGTGCGTTGAGTGGATGAGTGTGAGTGATGTGAGGCTTGTGATGCGTGCGAGTGAGTGTGAGTGTGCAGTGTAGTGAGTCACTGTGTGCGGAATGAGGTGTGGGCGTGATGTGTGAGTGTCTGTTTGTGATTAGTGTGTTTTGTGTGCGTGTTTGCGTTGGGTGTGCTTGAGTGTGCTGAAGTGTCGTGGATTGAGGTGGGAGTGTGCGTGAGTGGTGAATGGTGTGTGTGGCGTGGTGTGTGCGTGATGTGAGTGAGTGTGATTGCGGTGTGTTTGCATTGAGTGTGGAGTGAGCGTGGTGTGTGGGCGTGAATGATTGTGTGCGTGAGTGTGTGTGTGTGTGGTGTGTGTGTGAGTGTGTGTGTGATGGTGTGTTTGAGTGTGAGGTGTGTGAGTGAGGTAGAGTGTGCATGAGAGGGTCGTGAGTGTGAGTGTACCTGTGAGTGAGTGAGTGAGTGATTGTGTGTTTGAGTGAGTGAGTGAGTGTGTTTGTGTGCGAGTGAGTGAGTGAGTGAGTGTGTTTGTGTGTTTGTGTGTGAGTGAGTGAGTGAGTGCGTGAGTGAGTGTGTGCGATGAGTGAGTGTGTGCGTAGTGAGTTTTGGCGTAGTGAGTTTGTGATTTTTTTTTTGTGGTTTATTATTTTGTGCTTGTGTGGAAGTGTGTGCGTGTTGTGCGTGAGTGTGATGGCGTGTTAGTGTGTGCTTGTTTGTGAGTGAGAGTGGTGAATGTGTGCGTGAGTGAGTGGGCATGAGAGTGTGTGAGTGTGTGTGTGTGTGCGTGTGCGAATGTGTGCATGAATGAGTGTGTGTGTGTGCTTGAGTGTGAGTGAGTGAGTGAAGGTGTGCAGAATATGGTGTGGGGGTGATGCATGAGTGCGTTGTGTGGCTTGAGTGGTGAGTGAGTGTGTGTGCATGGTGTGATGTGCGTGAGTGCGTGTTAATGTGTGTGTGTGTGAGTGAATTGTGCGTGAATGATGTGTTAGGTGTGTGTGTGCGGGTGTGTGTGGATTGTGTGTTGAGTGAGTGTGTTTGATGTGAGTGTGTGCTGTTTTTGAGTGTTGAGTGTGTGCTGCGTCGGTGTGAGTGGAGTGCGTTGTGTGCGTAGTGTGGTGCGTGTGCTTGAGTGTGAGTGTGTGTTGGTGTGCCGTGGCGAGTGTGGCGTGAGTGAGGGTTGCCATGAGAGTGTGTCGTGAGTGAGGTGAGCAGGTGTGGTGTGCTTGAGTGGAGGTGGTGTTTGTGTGTGTGTTGTGGGCTAGTGTGAGTGCGTGTTGTGTTCTTGTGTGAGTGAGTGAGTGTGTGTGTGTGAGTGAGTGTGTGTGTGTGTGCAGTGAAGTGCCTGTTGCTGAATGGAGTGTGTGCTGAGTGTGCGTGGTTTTGGTGTGCGTGCTTGAGTGGGTGTGAGGAGTGTGCCTGAGTGTGTCATGTTGTGTGCGTGTGGGGAGTGAGTGATGCATGAGTGAGTTGATTGTGCGTGTGTGTGAATGTGTGCCGGATATGGTGTGGTGGTGCTTGAATGTGCATTGCGTGTGAGCTTGAGTGGATGAGGTGTGTGCGTGAGTGAGTGTGCGCGGGAGTGAGTGTGCGTGTGTGAATGTGTGCGTGAATGAGTGTGTGCGTGAGTGTGCGTGTGAGTGCGCGTGAGTGTGTGTGCGTGAGAGAGTGTGAGAGTGATTGTGCGCGAGTGATTGTGCGCGTGTGAGTGTGTGATTGTGAGTGTGCGAGTGTGAGTGTGTGAGAGTGTGTGAGAGAGTGTGATTGTGTGTGTGTGATTGTGTGTGTGATTGTGTGTGTGTGATTGTGTTGTGTGTGATTATGTTGTGTGTGATTGTGTGTGTGATTGTGTGTGTGTGATTGTGTGTGTGAGTGAGTGTGAATGTGTGCGTGAGTGAGTGTGTGTGTGTGTGTTTGTGTTTTTGTGTGTGTTTGTGTGTGTTTGTGAGTGTGTGTGTGTATGTGTGTGCGTGAGTGAGTGAGTGTGTGTTCGTGAGTGAGTGTGTGATGTGTATGTGTGTTTGTGTGTTTGTGTGTGTGTGTGAGTGCGTGTGTGCGTGTGTGCGAATGTGTGCATGAGAGTGTGTGTGTGTGGGTGCGTGTGTGAGTGTGCGTGAGTGTGTGTGAGTGTGTTTGCATGAGAGTGTGTGTGTGTGTGGATGATTGAGGTGTGTGTAGTGTGTGCTGATGTGAGAGTTGTGTGGTTGCGTGAGTGGTGCATGAGGAGTGGTGTGTGTGAATAGTGTGTGTGAGTGAATGATAGTGGTGGTGTGAAATGTTTGAGTGCATGTTAAGTGTGTGTGTGTGTGTGTGTGTGCTTGAGTGTGAGTGAGTGAGTGAGTGACTGAGTGAGTGTGTGTGAGTGTGTGTGCGTGTGTGTTTGAGTGTGTGCGTGAGTGAGTGTGCGTGTGGCGCGTGGTGGGCAGTGTGTGAGTGATGTGTGTGCTTTTGTAGTGTGTGTGTGGGAGTGGGTGCGTGAGTGCGTGTGGCATGAGGTGTGTGGAGTGAGTGTGTGAGTGTGTGTGTGACAGTGAGTGATTGAGTGAGTGTGTGTGTGAGTGAGTGTGTGTGCACGTGTGAGTGAGTGTGCGCGTGTGAGTGAGCGTGCGCATGTGAGTGAGCGTGTGAGTGTGTGTGAATGAGTGTGAGTGAGTGAGTGTGTGTGTGCGAGAGAGTGAGTGTGTGCGTGTGTGTTGCATGGCGTGAGTGGTGCATGATAATTGTGCGTGAGGGAGTGCGTGTGTGGCGTGAGGGTGTGTGTGTGAGTGCGTGAGTGAGTGTGCATGAGAGTGTACGTCTGTGAGTGAGTGAGTGTGTGCGTGAGTGGGTGAGTGAGTGTGTGTGTGAGAGTGAGTGAGTGTGTGTGTGTGTGTGTGGTTTGCTTGATGTTAGTGATGATTGTGTGTGTGTTTGTGGGGTCCCTTGCGGGTGAGTGAGTGTGTGTGTGCGTGATGTGGACGTGAATAGTCTGGGCATGATGTGCTGTGTGTGTGTGAGATGATGTGCGTGAGTGGTGGGTGTGAGTGAGTGTTTGTGTGAGTGTTTGTGTGAGTGAGTTTGTGTGAGTGTGTGTGTGGCGTTAGTGAGTGAGTGAGTGTGTGCGTGAATGAGTGTGTGTGTGTGTGTGTGTGCTTGAGTGTGAGTGAGTGAGTGCCGTTTGGGGTGCTTGATGAGTGTGAGTGTATGTTTGTGCGTGCGTGAGTGGGGCGTTGTGTTGAGTGGTGAATGTGGTGTCGTGAGTGTGTGTGAGTGTTGGCCGTGAGTGTGTGGTTTTAGTGTGAGTTGTATGAGTGAGTGAGTGTGCCGAGAGTTTTGTACTGAGTGAGTTGTAAGATGGCGTGTGTGTGAGTGTGTGCGTGAATGAGTGAGTGTGTGTTAGTGAGTTTGTGTGTTTGTGCGTGAGTGTGTGTGTGTCGGCGTGTGTGTGTGTGTGTGTGGGCCGTGTTGATATGTGTGCTTGTGTGTGTGTGTGAGTGAGTTAGTGAGTGTGTGAGAGTGAAATTTGTGTGTTTGTGCGTGAGTGTGAATGAGTGCGTGAGTGAGTGTGCATGAGAGTGTGTGCGAGTGTGTGCGAGAGTGTGAGCGTGTGTGTGTGTGTGTTGAGTGAGTGTGTGTCAGTGTGTGAGTGAGTGAGTGAGTGTTGTGCATGCGTGGTGCCGTGTGCTTGTGTGTGTGTGTGTGTGTCAGTCAGTTGTGTGTGTGAGTGAGTGTGTGCGTGAGTGAGTGAGTGATTGTGTAGTGTGTGTGAGTGAGTGCTTGTGAGTGTGTGTGCTTGTGAGTGAGTGTGCGTGAGTGAGTTTGTGTGTTTGTGCGTGAGTGTGTGTTGTGAGTGTGTGTGCGCGTGATGTGTGTGTGAGTGAGTGTTAGTGGGCCTGTGAGTGAGTGAGTGTGGGTGTGTGTTTGCTTGTTGTTATGAGTGTGGTGTGTGTATCGTGAGTGTGTGTGTGCTTGAGTGTGAGTGAGTGTGTGCGTGAGAGTGTGGTGTGTGTGTGAGTGTGTGCTTGAATGTTTTGAGTTGCGTGTGTGTGTGTGTGTGTGCGTGTGCGTGTGTGTGTGTGTGTGAGAGCGAGTGTGTGAGAGAGAGTGTGTTTGTGTGTGAGTGTGTGGGTGTGAGAGCGTGTGTGTGTGAGAAGTTGTGGTGTGACGAAGTGGTGGTGAGTGAGTGAGTGTGTGCATGAGTGTGAGTGAGGGTGTGCGTGAGTGTGAGTGTGTGCGTGTGAGTGAGTGTGTGAGTGTGTGCGTGCATGTGAGTGTGTGTGTGTGCGCGAGAGAGCCGGATCACACAGAGGATGTTACACAACAGCGGCGTGAAACAGAAACCTCCTCCAGGCGTTACCTGATATGGTCACCAGCACATTGAGTCCCTCCAGAACGTCCATCTGATGGAAGCGTCTGCGGCTGATGAGCGGGTAGACCTTGCCCTGACCGCTACGATCCAGCAGCATGAGGCCGCTCTCTGTGCCCACCAGCAGATTCACTCCTGCAGACACACTCACACGTCACAGCTGATCCACTGAACACATCACGCCAGAGCTGCCTAAAGAGGGTCATCAACACACTCCAGCCAGCTGATGGTTCAGATGACACTGTTCAAAGCCCACTGTTCTTTTGTAAAAAATCTCATGCAGTTATTTTAACACACAAGGACTTAACTGGATGGTGACAAGTGAGAGCCAAAATAGAAAGAAAGATGTTTCAGAGGCAGAAAGAGATATTTGGATGAAACTTTCATTTTCTTGGGAAACACATGCACTAATCATTCATCCCCAATAACACCAAGTATGTCTGTTAAATGTTTCAATTGTGAAAGTCCTCACAATAATTTATCAATATTTTTCTTTTTGCACTCAAATCATGGCTCTAGTTTAAGCTGCAGTCTGTAACTTTTTTTGGTTAAAAATGATCCAAAATCAATATTTGAGCAAGTACATAACCAGCCAGTGTTAGAAACTATCGCCTTACTTTAGCCCGATTCACAACGGTCAGCTTATAATAATGTTTTCTAATTTGAGTGGTACAGGCAGGTATTCATGGGAAATTCGAGCATGGCACTGCGTCATTACATCATGTCTGTAAACATAAAGAAGTTGTCCCGGCTACTAGGCTATCACATCTGAGGATCCTGCAGGTGCCAGATCGTTTATAGCCTTTTCTCACAGCAGCCGGAATAATTAAATTTATTATTTTGATGGCGGATTATAATCCAGAAAGGATTATGTGTTTATGAAACACATGTGAATGAAATTAAATGATATTCCAGTTATAAATGTGCTTCTGATTACAGATAGCCTGGGATTACACAAGATTTGTATTTTAAAGACAACCAGTTCGAAGGGAGCATAGTTCCTTATATGAAATTCAAATGGTGCGATAATTAGATTAGACTGTGCAGAAATTGAAATCTACACGCTAATACACGTAGTGCTGATGTTGTTAACAATAACAATTTGAGAAAAAATAATTTGCATGGTTTGATTTGATATGAGCTAATTAAGCGATCGTTAGATTTAATCACCATTGGTAGCGCAATTTATTGTAATGCTTTTTCCTCAGTTGGTCAGAACAGAAGTGTCAGACTTGTTACTCGTTCAAATGTCATTATCCGGTGAAAATTTACAACCCATGTAATGAAGATAATTCTTCATTACAGGTTTCAAACAGAGATGGAGACAAAGAGGCAAAACTTACTGACTGCAGCTTTAATTTAAGAAGAATACAACTAGGACATATAATGTAATATTGTAAATGAATCAGGATCTGTGAGACATGCGTTTCTCATCAAAATAATGCTTTGCACATGTAAGACACAAAAGCTCATTTGCACTGGCATATCAATATCACAGAGCGTTAGTTCCTCAGAATCTGGGCTTTTATTTACAGTTAGAGTGCTGGTGAATCTGGTCTTTGGGCTCAGGAATCATGCCCTGCGGTCACTCACCCCAGAGAGCAGCGCACAGGATCTCTGAATTGAACCTCTTCTTGTACTTGCGGATCTCTGGCGTGTCGTTCTGGGGCCGTGTGTTGACAGGGTTGACGTTGACCACCGATCCCTTACGAGACGCGTCCTGCCGCAGAGCCTCCTGCAGTCGAGCGTCATTACTGTAACCTAACCAAATCAGACAACATCCAGCAGGCCTCGTTATTTAGATAGCACTTTCACAATACACATCGTTTCAAAGCAGCTTCACAATGAACACAATCATGCTTCAGTTTGTTTAGAATATCTTCTTGCCTTAAAAATCACATTTAGCAGATTAGCGCTGGACGATACCAGCAGATTTACTCTATAGCAGGGGTCTCCAACACATCGCTCGCCGAGACATACTTGACATTTTTGACATAATGATCCCGTTTCATATTTTAATTATCATTAAACCTGTGTTTGATTATCGTGATTTGAAAAACTCACAGTAAATACTGCTCAGCTTTAATCAAAGTTAATCTCACGCAGACGCAACACGCAGAGTATAGTTTCGTTTTGTGTGAAAACATGACTGAAGGCAGACTGCTGAGGGAAATTATATGAAAGAATGTACTGTATGATTGAATTATTTGTATGAATTTATAATAGGTAACCGACTGTCTTCAGAAAAGCTTTGATGGCATTTGCTTTCCGTGTAATGCGTAATAAAGCAAGTTACCGGGGGGGGGGGTGTAAACCCCTCTGTCTGCTGTTCATGAGCGCCACCTGCTGTCAAACTGTGCATTTATTGAATTCATTCAGTCTGTCCTGCCTATTTTTGTTCAGACCAATGCGAAAATCGGACCAAGTTTTTTTTGTAACCAGGGTTCATTATGCTTTTTTCACATTTTTCCACTTAGTCAGTGTGTAGTGTGTATTTTTGGGCATGAAAAAGATCTAGAAAGTTACAAATCTCTAAGTCCACTCCAAAGGGAGATATTTAGGTTTTTAAAAATCCCTTTTCAAGATCTACAACGAACGACTTGTTTGGACTATAACGCATATTTTCCGGGATTTGTGATGTTACAAATATCGACGAATGGGACGAGACGTGGTTGAGCTGCAGTAGAGAAGGCAACTTGTGTTATCACTATGTCGGAGACACGCGAGCTTTCCCAAGGCAGACGAACTTAGAGTGGTTAGCAATCATACAATCATCCGGGTTTAAAAATCGCGCTCAAATTGATTTGATTTTTACGCAATATTTACACTGAAGCTCGCAGCAGGCCCCCCCGGCTTTTAAACTGGTAAGGGGTGTGACATTTCCCGACCAGGCACCGAGTTGCTGCCAATCACAGCACACACCGCCCAGCTAACCGATCACAACACACACTGCCCAGCTAACCGATCACAGCACACACTGGCCCGGCTAACCGATCACAACACACACTGACCCCTCTAACCGATCACAACACACACTGACCCCTCTAACCGATCACAACACACACTGACCCCTCTAACCGATCACAACACACACTGACCCCCCTAACCGATCACAACACACACCGGCCCCCCTAACCGATCACAACACACCCGCCCAGCTAACCGATCACAACACACACACCGGCCCAGCTAACCAATCACAACACACACAGACCCAGCTAACCAATCACAACACACAGTGGCCCAGCTAACCGATCACAACACACGCTGGCCCAACTAACCGATCACAGCACACACTGGCCCAGCTAACCATTCACAACACACACCGGCCCAGCTAACCAAACACAACACACACACTGGCCCAGCTAACCAATCACATAACACACCGTCCCACTAACCGTGATCACACGCACACACTGGCCCAGCTGACCGATCACAGCACACACCGGCCAAGCTAACCAATCACAACACACACTGGACCAGCTAACCAATCACAACACACACACCGGCCCAGCTAACCGATCTCAACAGCACACACTGGCCCAGCTAACCTATCACAACTCACACTGGCCCAGCTAACCATTCACAGCACACACCGGCCCAGCTAACCTATCACAACACACACCGGTCCAGCTAACCAATCACAACCCTACTGCCCCACTAACTCGATCACCACACACACGGTCCAGCTACTGATCACCACACACTGCCCATCTACCACGATCACAACACACACTGACCCCTCTAACCGATCACAACACACACTGACCCCTCTAACCGATCACAACACACACTGACCCCCCTAACCGATCACAGCACACACTTGGCCCAGCTAACCGATCACAGCACAAACTGGCCCAGCTAACCAATCACAACACACACCGGCCCAGCTCACCGATCAAGACACACTGGCCCAGCTAACCGATCACTGCACGCACTGGCCCAGCTAACCGAGCACACACTGGTCCAGCTAACCGATCACTGCACGCACTGGCCCAGCTAACCGAGCACACACTGGCCCTGCTAACCGATCACAGCACACACCGGCCCATCTAACCAATCACAGCACACACACTGGCCCAGCTAACCGATCACAGCACATACTGGCCCAACTAACCGATCACAGCACACGCTGGCCCAGCTAACCGATCACAACACGCATTGGCCCAGCTAACCGATCACAACACGCATTGGCCCAGCTAACCGATCACAACACGCATTGGCCCAGCTAACCGATCACAACACGCATTGGCCCAGCTAACCGATCACAACACGCATTGGCCCAGCTAACCGATCACAACACGCATTGGCCCAGCTAACCGATCACAACACGCATTGGCCCAGCTAACCGATCACAACACGCATTGGCCCAGCTAACCGATCACAACACGCATTGGCCCAGCTAACCGATCACAACACGCATTGGCCCAGCTAACCGATCACAACACGCATTGGCCCAGCTAACCGATCACAGCACACAACACACACCGGCCCAGCTAACCAAACACAACACACACACTGGCCCAGCTAACCAATCACAACACACACTGGCCAGCTAACCAATCACAACACACACTGGGGGGCCCCTCCAGCTAACCGATCACAGCACACACTGGCCCAACTAACAGATCACAACACACACCGGTCCAGCTAACCAATCACAACACACACAATGGCCCAGCTAACCAATCACAACACAAACTGGCCCAGCTAACCAATCACAACACACTGGCCCATCACGCACTCACTCGCGACCGACCCCACTAACCGATCACAGCACACACTGGCCCACCTAACCGATCACAGCACACACTGACCCCACTAACCGATCACAACACACACTGGCCAAGCTAACCGATCACAACACACACTGGACCAGCTAACCAATCACAACACACCCCGGTCCAGCTACGCCATCACAGCACACCACCGGAAGGCCCGCTAAACCGCTCACAGCACACAACTGACACCCACTAACCAAGTCAGCACACACACCTGACGCCCACTAACCATCACACCGACACAACTGGCCACCGCTAACCAATCACTCACACACATTACCCCACTAACCAATCACAGCACACACTGGTCCAGATAACCAATCACAGCACACACTGCCCCACCTAACCAATCACAACACACACCGGTCCAGCTAACCAATCACAACACACACCCCATCTAACCTGATCACAGCACACATGACGGCCCACTACCACTTCCCAGCACACACTGACCCACCCACTAACCAATCACAAACAGCACTGGCCCAGCTAACGCAATCACGAACACACACTGACCCCACTAACGCAATCACAACACACACGGCGCCATCGAACCAATCACAGGCACCAACTGACCATCACAAAAAAACCACTAACCCTATCACAACACCCTAAGAGAAAGGTCCCAGGGCAGAATCCACGCTCACCAGCACACACGACCCCACTAACTCGGATCCAGCACTGAGCGTCTGACCACTCCAACACACATATAATATTTTGTTAGCTAGTTTCAGAAGAACAAATACATGTTGTAACAACCCCAGTAGCGCGCAATCACACGGACCTGGTTTCAAGTAACACCGATACCTTTCAACTTGTGGAATGCTAGCCGCCTCTCACTTCTTCTGCTTTCGCCAGACCAAGGGGTACAATGCACAGGGAGAAAATGGACTGTGCTAACTACATTAATTCTGTAAAACCTTTTCTTTGAATGACAGCACCTTTCTTCAATGCCATTGTGTGTATTTTGCTGTTTGTATTTATTCTGTTGTATTAAGACGGATTTTATTTGCTTATGATAGAACCACTCATTCATTTAACCTTACATATAGCTTGTTTAGTATTTATGAATTCGCCTTCTGATGATCTAATCAAGAATGTATATTATTTGTTGGTACTTAGGCAATATATTAGTGCCCTGAGAACATTTAGTATTTTCAATCAAAGTTTCAGATACTAAAGTACCATGTTTCAACACAAAGAGCCATAAACTCCACAGGAACTCAAAACGCCCACTTGGGATTCCGGATTTTCTCATTGGACAAGCCCATCTTGAAAGGCGGGGATCTTCGCCGACCTTAAAGGCATCACACCATGTGACCCACCCAGAGTCGGTGGTTCTGTTAGGTTTCGATAAGGTGTGAGTTCCAACGCTCCAGAACATCCTAAGCTCTTGCCAGGCTTCAGCCTTGTCCTTTCCATTCATCAAGTGACTCTGACTCAAACTGGTTCTTTCTCATCAACCTACTTCAGCAAGATCTTGGGGCCTTAAGATTGCATCCGGAATCTTTTTCAGACATACTTGCAAGTATCAAACTTAGTCGATTTTAATTGATGCATTAAGTATCAGTTACACCTTTTTACAAGGTTTGTTTGAACTATGAATCTGACGTTTTCCCTCAGGTTTTTAGATCTGCTGAATATGCAAAATGGGTCCATAAATGTCATTCCTTATGTCTCTTTCTGTAGTGCTAAACTTTAACCCTTTCCTAAACCAACTGTACGTGTGTGTGTGTGTGTATGTGTAGTGTATGT
>JADLZN010003945.1:0-153307 GCA_018155175.1 Sinocyclocheilus anophthalmus | reverse complement strand
ACAACCAACTTCAGCAAGATCTTGGGGCCTTAAGATTGCACCAGGAATCTCTTTCAGACACTCTTTCGCAAGTATCAAACTTAGTCTTATTTTATTGATACATTAAGTATCAGTTGCACCCTTTTTACAAAGGTGTGTTTGAACTAAGAACCTGACGTATCCCTGAAGGCTTAGATGTGCTGAATATGCAAATGGTTTCATAAGTTTCATTCCTTATGTCTCTTTCTGTAGTGCTAAACTTTAACCCTTTCCTATAACCACGTGTAGTGTGTGTGTGTGTGTGTTTGTGTATGTTAGACCAGTTTAAGTGTTTATTTAGTATGTTAGACTAGTTTACGTGTTTATGTAGTTAATAAAACCTTACTTGTATTACACTTGACGTGTTCATTGTTTACTGATAACCGGAGTCAATAATCATGCAGAATTACGTTACAAACTTATAGAATTGTAAAGTAAGAAAGTTATTTCCCTAAACCAGGAAATTAACGCTCTTAGAATTGACAAGACGGTTGACCCGCAGCGAGGTGGTCATTCCAAATATCTACAGCCGGGACTCTAAATATGAATAGGTTTATCATAACTATTATTGTTAAGTATTCAATTTCCCCTTAGCTAACCAATCACAGCGCACACTGACCCAACTAACCAATCACAACACACACTGACCCCACTAACCAATCACAACACACACCGGTCCAGCTAACCAATCACAACACACGAACTGACCCCCACTACCTCACAGCACATCACTGACCGCCACTACGATCACAACACACACCTGCCCAGCCTTAACCCATCACAGCATATTGCTTATGTTTCAGAAGCAGGTTCCTTCATTTGATTCAGGAACTTTCTAGCCCCTTTCGTGCCTTTCACACGCCAGACTTGGGAGAGAGGTGTGTGTAATAATGTTAATATGTGAAAAATAATGTGTTTTTTTTCGATCAACCTAGTATGAGAGCCTGTTCTATTACACCCCCAAAACAAAATCAAGACTTTGTAAAAAGAGCATAATATGTTATTAATTTATTATGGAAAAAAGGCAAAACTTACCTACTGTGTGAACATGTAGTACATGTCAGTAGATAACATGTTATGACTATTTTTTGTTAGTTGAAAAAACGGTCATCGTTTTTGTCACGGCCCGGTACGAAACACCAAGGAGAAACAGGGTTTGGGTCCACATGCAGGTGAAAACTTCTTTTTAATGAACAGAAAGGCCAACAAGGCAAAACAAAACAGATCTAGGAACGACAGATACGAATACATTGACAATACAGCCAGACAGAGTGATGAGTGAGAGGAGAAGATATAGTCAGTGACAACGGGGCACAGCTTAGGGTGAGTGTGATGAGTGAGTGACTGAACAGGTGTTAGTTGTGGTTTTGTGGATAGTGGTAATGGGTGAACAGGGTCGCATGGGGTTTTGCCTGGAATGGATCCGGGGGATGGCACCTTCGGCGAGGAGAGAGGAGAACTGCCAGGGCCCAACGTCATGACAGTTTTTTTATGTTTTTATTTCATTGTTAATGCAAACAGTGGATAGTGCTGCTAATATTTGCTGGCTTTTGTCATAAAACTTGGTAAAATGATTTCAGTGTGTGTATCATTATACGTTTTTTAACATGTTTCGCAGCACTTGTACAGATACCCTGTGTAATCCCAGTTTGGAACGGATACATTAGTAAGAGTAGCCCTCTTAGTACTTGGTGATATCCCTTTATTTTGCTTTCCAATTTTTTAAAAAGTAGCTCCCGAATGAATAGGTTATGAGACCCCTGCTCTATATGTATATGGGGGTGGTTCTGTGGAGTGCACTGTAGATATGCAGATGTATAATCTGCTATCCGCAGAGACAGGAAAAACAAAACATTTAACCCCCCCAATTCTGATTCTGTAATGCACTTCTTAGATTCCCATTATTGATTTTTTAGTTACTCTCCTAAATGAAAATACTGGCTCACAACTGTAGTGCATGTCAGCATTCCTGCGGGCACTCGCCATGAGGTAATGAGTCTCTGACTGCAACAATTGCCAGGTTTTTAACATTTTGTACTGGATCTTGGCAGACTAACCATAACTAATACTCACGGTCCACTCCCTCACATGCGTCTCTGCCAGTCATCAGGAGCAGACTCCTCTCGTTTGTGCAAGAGCCCACACCCATCTTGGCAGGGCACAGCCCGGGAAGGACAGTCTTCCATCCCCGTCACCTAGTAACCTCTTGTAGCGACATCGTCTCGAAACAGCGCGTAACCGAAATTCAGGTAACTCTCCAAATCCATGTCATACTAGCTTTTTCAAACCCTTTAAACTGATGCAAACTACAACACACCCTTCTTACACTTAGTGTAACCAGTCAGGACTGAAATTTTAAAAAAAGAGACAATACCAGCATTTCCCACTAGCACTTGAGCGGATTCTTACTCAACAGATATGACTGTGATTGGCTACAATGATCATAGCTTTAGACAACTCTACTTAATTCATACTTATACGTTTTTGTTTAAAGGGGTCATATTATGCTATTTAAATTTTTCCTTTCTCTTTGGAGTGTTACAATCTCTTGGTTCATAAAGAAGATCTGTAAAGTTGCAAAGACTAAAGTCTAAATTCCAAAGAGATATTCTTTATAAAATTTGAGAGTCAGCCACGCCTTCCTAAAACGTCTCATTCTAACACGCCCCCAACATATCTGCGTCGTTATGTGGGAAGATTTGCATAACGCCACCAAATGTTCACGCAAAAAAAGAAGGAGTAACTTTTATTCTCGCAGTAGTTTTATTGTTTGCTGCCTGCCGCCATGGTCGTGAAGGCTCCGGGTGTTTCGTTGTTGACCGCAAACTGATTCTTTTCTGTTAGTGGTCTTCCTAAAGAGGACTGATTATCTGCCTGGCATCGTCATCCTAGAGCTGATCCGTAGGCTGTTTACTTGTCGAGTGAATATATCAACTATTGCGCTGTGGTGCACCAGATCGTCCGTTTTCACCGTGGGACGAAGTCAGAGGTCCAGCACGGATCATCCATGTCCTTCCCGAGTTGGCTCCTATGTCGGCACTGACTCTCCGCCCATCTCCCGGCGTGCGTCACATGTCCGCCCTACTACCCCGTCCCCGAGCCGCTGTTCCTCACGCTAGCCCCGGGCCGGTGGCTGGGGCTCACGTGGAGGCGCGGCCGTGTGTGATGCTTTGGTTCGTTGTGAAAGCTAAACTACTTGTTTGGTCTTCCAAAAGCGACACGACGAAAATCAGTGTTAGGTTGTATTTACAACAGCTGTTCAGAACACTCACCCCAATATTCCGATGGTTGCAGCGCATTTTATGGAGACTGTTTCCTGATCCTGGGGAGTAGACTACAATGCCGGCGTTCTGACCTCACATACTGTAAGTACGTTTTTTATATTTAAGGAATTTTTTTATATTTTAGTATAATTTAAAACGAGTTTTTTTGGCAGTGCGGAGTAGTGCTTGTTGTTCGTCATTTCTCCGATCACAAATGCATACCCGGATTCAACGCATGTTCAAATCAGTATAAGTCATTATAATCAGTAATTATGTCCCCACTGGATGCAACAAATGCCGGCGTTTTTAATGGATTTAAATGTTTCTGCCTCCGCTCACGGTACATGGCATCACAGTATGGTGAGGGGCATAACATTTCCGTCACTCCGCTTGAGGTATTCGGCCAATCACAACGCACTGGATAGCTGGCCAATCACAGCACACCTCGCTTTTCAGACGATGAGCTTTGTAAAAATCGACATTTAATAGAAGTTTCAAACTGCAATCTTGTGCTCACTGCAAAGGGATGAACTCTGAGTGTAGTGAGTCTCCATCCCAGAGAAAGCGGATTGACCAAGTTTTGGACCAAATTAGTAACAAGGTTAAGCTCCGGCGAGCAAAGCTTCACTTCAAGGTACTTTCATCTGCGTGTTCCAGATCTTAGGAGTCCTGCAGCGCTTCGTCTTCTAGCTGCTGAACCGATTCCCCCAAGAAGGCTTACTTTCCTTCAGCATTTTTTTCTTTTGATATGTTTTGTTAGATTCACTAATGAAAATTTGCTGCACTTACCAAGATCTGACAAGAGGTCAAATAATTGACATGACAATCCTATCCTGATTAATATTAAATCATCTAAATCTAAGTCATGTTCTGTACTGTTCAAAATATTCTGGGTTCAATCAACAACATTTGTGCCATAATGTTAAATACCACAAAAAAATGCGTTCGACTTGTTTGTGTTGTTCTTCAGAAGCAGCATAAGTAGAGTTTGTCTCTCTCCTCACACAGGAGCGGTGGAGCGAGATCATCACACTTACCAGCATTATTGAGCGCGCTGCCGGTGGATGGAGAGACCTGCAGGAGACGCGGGTCAATGAAGGGCGTGAAAGACGAGGAAGACTTGTGCTTCGGCACGGTGGGAGTCTGTGAGAACACAACACAGAGCAGAATAACACTGAACATTTAAGCCTTCTCGAGTTTATTCATTATAATAATGCTTGTAAAAAGCAGTCTAACAGCTACAACTAAACACACAGATGACAAAACATGCTGAGTGACTTGATGGTGGTTGGTGGAAAAAAAGGATGAATTGACTGATGAAAACCGCGATCATTACAATTCTAAGAAAGAGAGTAAAAAGCGGGGACATGGATGCAAGCAAGCTGAAGGTGTCTGGCTAAATACAAACAAAAGGTGAACATTAATTTAATAAATTTTTCTAAAATATTACATAGTTTTATAGAAGGAGGTTTCATAGACTTCGCAAATACATTTTTCAGAAGTTTGTATAGACATCTGTTGTGGGCGTTCTTGGCAGTGATTCTGAGGCTTTTTAAAATATTGTTCATATCGATATCAGGATTATATCTTATCAACCAAACTAAAGAAATATATTGTGATATAAATTTTGGCTATATCGTCCAGCCCTACGATCCAAAGAAAGAATCTACATACATCAGCAGTTTCTGATCTAATTTCAAAATCTGAGCAAAAAAGAATTGGTTCCTAACTTTTCTGTTGTGAAATTATGCTACATAAAATATATCTGCAGGAAACAAAAACAGCACACTGGCTGATTAAGAGCGCAAATTCCCTCTCTGCCAGCAGGTGGCGCTTATTGAGACACAGTGGGCAGCTGTTTCCCCCCCCCCCTCGGGGGGGGGGTTACCGCTGTAATCAAAGCAGCAAATTACAAATTTTTCTCTAAATAAAAGTGACATCTACCAGTCATAAGATTTGTATTTCCTTGCATTTTATTTTTAACAACATCAGTTTTCCACAGCATTTCTATGAACAACAAAAAAATGTTGTGTCATTTAAATCTACCAATCAATATAAATTCCATCTGAATAGAATGAATGGGATTCTGTGCAGTTTCATGCTGCATTTCAAGCTTCAAAACGAATCCACACACACCAAACATATCATAAAAGTAGCCAAAACAACTGGCAGTTCTCCAAGTTATACAATAGATTTGTTTAATGAATGGACCAAACTTTAAGTGATTATTTCACTGATAATTCTCTCTATGGAGAAGCGACCGGCACAAAATAATTGCTGAAAATTGACAGAGCTCATTTCCCAAAGCAACTACGGTCGCAAGTAACTTAATGTCATTATAGTTCAATGTAATTTAACAAACACGGTTCGCTAACGATGCTTTGGAAAACACACCCCAGATCTATCCCGTTTAATGTGAACCATTCACACTAGTTTCGTTAAACAAAATAAAGGATTCATTTAAAAGATTGAATCAAAAGAATCATCTGTTCACGAATCAGATCATGAACTTGCATTATCGTGCCAAAGTTAATCTATTCTTGAACATTTAGAATGAATAAAGATTTAAAGTTCATCTGAAAATCACACAAAGCTATCGTTTTACTTTATAAACTTTTATTTCATGCATGATTCGTATGGATCTGTTAACTGGATGCAAAGTGTGAATTCTAGGTGAATTCATTGTCATTTTTCCATTAAATTCTTAGAAATGTTAATCGTAATAACAATTCAACACTCAAAATATGAGAAAATAGAAAAACAAGTTACTGGATAAAATTTTTCAACGATCAAGAACAACTTCCCTCAAGATGCTTTTTCAGATTAGAAGCTGAATCCTTCGATGCTGATAGAAGTTTTGTTGCATGTAGGCATTGCATTGCGCTGAGATGTTACGTTCTTTTCAGATTTATAAGTAAAACAGTCTTTGTATTTCCACAAGAGAAATGCATTACGCAAATGGCTTTCTGTTGTGTCATCCATTTTTGTGTCGTGATGATGAGCGTAGGCACTCTCACTACGAGTTGCTAAATAAACAGGCTGCTGCACGCGGTTTTTTTTTTTTCAACGTAGAATCAGTTGCCTTATTGGTTAAAAACTGTTTACTTAAATATTACATTAAGAAATGACATTAAAATCATAAGATTTTAATGTCATTATAATCACTTTGGTAATACTTTTCGGATGTAGCTGTAATTTGATTGCCACCTATTTAAAATGTAATTATAACGAAATACAGTTACTCATATTTTGTATTTTAAATACGTAACAACGTTACATGTATTTTTTTACTCCCCAGCCCTGTATATATATATATAGGTATAGATGCCGGTAATCAAATTTCATGTTTGCTTTTATCACGGTGTACGGTATTATCACGATATTGAAATTTAGTTGCAAAAAAAGTGTTGTCATAATAAAGTTTAACAGGTTTAATAACTTTTTTTCTTATTACAAAAGTAACTGAACATTTAAATACAATAAAGAAATACACAAAAAATACATAGTTAACATTTTTACACAGATTAAAGTGCAAAAGAATTATAAGGACCAATAGGTATCACTTTACAATAAGATCTCATTAGTTAACCTTAGTTAAAGAGGTCATATGATGCGATTTCAAGTTTTCCTTTCTCTTTGGAGTGTTACAAGCTGATTGAGCATAGATAAGATCCCTGAAGTTGTAAAGACTAAAGTCTCAAAACCAAAGATATATTCTTTTCAAAGTTAAGACTCTGCAACGCCCCCTAAAACGGCTTATTCTAACACGCCCCCACATATCTACTCCACTATGTGGCAAAATGTTTGCATAATGCGCCCAAATGTGCACGCAAAGAAAGAAGGCGTGGTTTCAGTAACCGCAGTTAGTGTTGAAGCAGCATGTCAGGGAGACGCTGTGTGTTTCAGTGCGAAAGCAAAAGCACTTTATTTGGCTTTCCGGAAGTAGATGCATTTAGGAATCTTTAAGTTGACTTACAACAGAACAGCAATGCATTTTATGGATGACCGTTTCGTGAACCTAGGAGAGGAGGTCATTCTGACTTTGCTACGACAATCTGGCGCTTCTGAATCAGCGACTGTAAATATGTATTGTTATTAGTTTAAGTATTTGCTATATGACTATTCAAATGCGGAGTTTTGTGCATCGTATGTGTGTGTGTGTGTGTGTGTGGGTTGTGTGTGTGTTGTGTGTGTGTGAGAGAGAGAGAGGGTCACATCACAGTAGAGTCAGCTGTCTAAACCGCAGCTTGTGTACTGCATCATTACTCTGTTTCCTGTTCCCCTTTTCGGGCTTAACGATGGGTAAACCTAATGACATTATTTTACTGTCCGTTACATCTTTATTTTGAAAGCTGACTCTCGTATTAATGTAAGGGGGCGTTACATTTCCGACGAGTGCTTGTGGTGTTCAGCCAATCACAATGCACTGGGTCAGCTGGCCAATCAGAGCAGACTGCACTTGTCTGAAGGAGGGACTTTGTAGAAAATGAAGCATTTGAGAGAGGCGGGGCTAGAGGACCTACAATAATGTACAGTATTTGAAAAATAAATATAAATCAAATCTGTTTACATCAGATGAGATTTGACGCAGCAGTGTTGTGCAATGGGAAAAGTATTCTTAAAATGCATTCAAAATTCTGAATAATTTGCAATAAATAATTATTCTCTGCATTTTGAAGTGGCCATGATAACAATATCGTGCATGTTCATTATCGTGATATATCGCATTACAGAATACATATATATATTCTAATAATAGTATGTGTGTTCACTTTTTAGATATATACACCTTACCTCTTTGTTTCTTTACAATTAAAAACGGTACCTAAACTTCTGAAAATACTAAGTTACACTGGGTACCTACACCTCCAGGCATTACGCCATTTCTTGTGGTGTTCCTCAAGGCTCAAGTTTGGGTCCTCTATCATTTAACCTATACATGATTCCTTTAGCTCAGCCCTACTGGACTGCATAGACGGCATGAAATTGTGGATGTCACAGAACTTTCTACAGCTAAACAAAGATAAGACAGAGGTACTTGTCATCGGTAATTATGTGCAAAGAGTATCTCTCGCTCCACATCTTGACTCTCTATCACTTAAAGCAAGTAACCAGGTCAACAACTTCGGAATCATGTTTTAAAGTGACCTCAGTTTAAAAAATAAAAGCATATTAGCACTGTTACTAGCATATTATCACCTCAGATCTCCAAAGTATGTGATATTCTCTCTCCTTCTCAATTTAATGTCTGCTTTACCTCATCATGTGAAGGATGAGCGAGGGTAGAGAGCTTCTCAGGTTAACAGCCATCTAAAGCTCACTGCAGCTGCACAAAGATTCAGATGCCGGGGAAGATTGTTAAACCTTGTGTTGTTTGTGGTCAGTTCATCATGTCTACACCGGACCTGAGCAGCAGCACATTGTGTAGCATCAAAAGCAGATCCATTATAATGGATACGGACAGCAGACACATGACCTGTACTATTTATGACATACTCCACTCGCTTGAGCTACTCCTGACAACAGGACAAGTGGGGGGGGGGGGGGGGGTGAAGTTAACCTCGAACTGAAACGGGCAAATGCTACGAGTTAATCGGGCATACAAGCTACCAACTTAATGTTTTTTTGTTTCTAGGCTGCTTCTGTTAGAAACTTTACGATCTTTTAATTCAGACGTTCAAATAAAAACTATTGCCAGATATGTGCATCAGTCACATGAGCCGGTTTCATTTCAGCGAGTAAACACTTATTGGGAAAAAAAAAAGCCTTTTGCACATCTGCTTGAGCATGTGTTATTCACGTCTGAGTGGCTCATCAGTTAGCGTTATCCACTAGTTAATGATGCTGGTTAATCAGAAGAAGCTGTTAGAAGTTTGCTAAGAGAATTAGTAGCATAAAAAGGTAGCATCGTAAAGAGACAGATAAGACCTCCCACCATCAGAACAGCAGAGACTGTGGCTCTACTGCGCTGCGTACCTCTGCTAGGCACGGGACTCTGTCCGAGGGACTGAGGGGGGACAGGGCAGGGCTGCTGGGAGCCGAGGAGGACTGCTGGAGCAGGTCGGGCAGGCCCCTAATGCAGTTCCTCTGCCCAATCTCTACAGGACTGGGAATCCAGCCTGATCCCAGCACTGTCACAGGCCCTGCTCTCTGGAACTGAGAAAGGCAAACGTCTGGGTCCATGCATGTGCAACGCTTCAAGTCAACGCTCTTTTCCTTCGCTGCAGTAAACTTGCAATTATCAAAAGGTGTTTTTTTTTTACAATAAACAATAACATTCTAATATCATCTGAACAGAAATAAATAAAAACATTCATAATTCACAGAAAACAAAGACAATGAAAAAATTATGAAATAAAGGAACAGTAAAAATCGCCAAACAGAATGGAAAGAATAGCATAAATGTTCAACAGTTGTGTTTTACAGTAGTATGTGAACACTATGGCACTACAGTATAGTTCTGCTGTTAAATGAGATGGGATGAGATGAGAAACAGTCAAATCGGCCAAAGCTAACCAATTGCTTTTGAGTCGTGAGTAGCAGGAGGAATTAATTCCGGATCCATCCATCCCACGCTCAGTAATCACAGTATCATTTACCCACTTTTCACAAAAACAAATCTGTGTGTGTGAGAATGAGTGTGTGTGTGAGTGAGTGAGTGAGTGAGTGAGTGAGTGTGAGAATGAGTGGTGTGTGATTGGTGGATTGCAAGTGAGTGAGTGAGTGAGTGAGTGTGAGAATGAGTGTGTGTGATTGAGTGAGTGAGTGAGTGAGTGAGTGTGTGAGTGACGTGAATAAGGTGTCTGAGACATGGGAGTGGTTTGTGTGGGGGGGTGGGAGGAGAATTGAGAGAGTGTGAGTTGAGTGAGTGAGTGAGTGAGTGAGTGAGTGTGTGTGTGTGTATGAGAATGAGTGTGTGTGTGTGTGTGTAGAGAATGATGTGTGTGTGTGAGTGAGTGAGTTAGAGTGAGTGAGTGAGTGAGTGAGTGTGTGTGTGTGTGTGTGTGTGTGAGTGTGTGTGTGTGTGTGTGTGTGTGAGTGAGTGAGTGAGTGAGTGAGTGAGTGAGTGAGTGAGTGAGTGAGTGAGTGAGTATGAGTTGTGTGTTGTGTTTGAGAATGAGTGTGTGTGTGTTGTGGTGGTGTTAGTGGATTAGATATAGGGAGTGAGTGATTGAGTGAAGTGATATGGGGGGGGGGAGGGTGGATGAGAAATATAAATGATAGTATGTGTGTGTGAGTGAGTTAGTGAGTGAGAGTGAGTGTGTGTGAGTGTGTGTGGTGTGAGATGAGTGTGTGTGGAGTGAGTGAGGGGGTGTGTGTTTGGGTGTGGGAGTTATGTGGTTTGTGGAATGAGTGTGTTTGTTGTGTTGTGTTGTGTGTGTGTTGTGTTGTGTGTGTGTGGTGTGTGTGTGTGTGGTAGTGTGAGTGTGTGTGTGAGAATGAGTGTGTGTGTGAGTGGGGTGTGTGTGTGTGTGTGTGCGTGAGTGAGTGAGTGAGTGTGTGTGTGTGTGGTGTGTGGTGAGTGAGTGAGTCTGTGTGTGTGTCTGTGTGTGTGTGTGTGTGGGCTTAATGAGTGTGTGTCTGTGTGTGTGTGTCACCTGTCTCATGATCAGCGTGCTGTCTTTGCATGGCGTAGAGGAGGCGTCGTTGTCTTGGACAACCATGGTCTTAGCTGCTTCCGTCTCTCCATTACTGAGTCTGGACGAGCTGCCAATCACAGAAGAATGATCTGAGCTCATTACACACGCTTTCAAACCTGCTCTGAACACTCGTGTGCTTTATAAAGGTTTACTGCACACAATGTCTTTCTACCTGTGCTTCTTACTCTACATCTTGAATGTGATCAGTGTAGCCTGATGAATGTCACACATCGCAGCACATCGCTGGCACAGTAGGGCTGTCAACATGGCTGAAAAACTACTTCAAATGTTGCATTTAAAATTAGCATCTTCCACTTATATGAAAACTTTAAAAGGAAAGGCCTGATTTCAGTTAGAGGGAAAAAGCTTTTGGCTTCTCTCCTGAGGCCACAAGAGGGCGCATTGAGCAAAATATTATTAATGCACGTTTATTCAAAGCAATAAGATAACACGAATATCTGTGAAAAAAAAGTGCATAATGTTCATAAAAAATATAATCAATTATGTTGCTTAAGCAATTATAAACAAAACAGCATCATGTATGCATAGTTTAATACAAAGGGCCAAAAGCCAATCAAATAGAGTACACTTTTCATTTAAAAACATGACATGCAGTGGGATGGGGTATTGTTTGAACTTAATTAATTTTACATGGCCTTTCTAAACATGCATCCTCTCTTGTGCGAGAGTGGGGTCACATTGTTGCCAAACATTTTTTCAGAGAGATTTTCTAAGGAAGGTCTGATTTGTTGCTAAAGAAAAGTTGCTAATGACGTTGTGATGTCAACTGATGCCGCGATGATCAAATCTCAGACACAAATATATTTTCATATGTTAATTTAGATCTGTTGAAATAAAAACATAATATATATTAAATGATAAATAACTATACTTTTAAATACATTGAATTACTGAACACTTACACATTTTTTAATAAATCAACAATACATTTTTGTTAAATAGCTATAACTAGTAATACTACACATTCTCAACAATTATGCTTTCAGCAGTGTATTAGTAGTTAGTATTTATTATACTACCTAAAAGATGTCTATAAATATAGGCAACAATCTCCTAATTAAACCAATATTAAATATTTCCCGTTTGGCTTTTCCTTGCATATTAAATTACGCATTGTGTTTTCAGGTTACACGGTGATAATGGAAAATTACTAGTATCTTTTCCATTTTTCTTACAGTGTACTAACTGACCAACAATCACAGGTACAAGCTACTAACAAAGTTCATCATAAATGAACAATTATTCAATTATTATTAAATTGAACAATTGCAAATAGCAGCTAACTCAATTCACAAGATGTGTGTACAGTACTGCGAGGCATCTTTGGTTTCCTCTTTTTGTGTAATTTGGATGGAACATGTGTGCCTTTTTATTGTCTGATTCCCTTATCAAAAGTTGCCAAATAAATGTTAGAAATTGCTACATTTGTTGCTAGGTGCTAGGGTAGTCTGAAAAGTTGTTCAATTTAGCAACAAAATGGCTAAGTTGGCAACACTGGTTGAACTGGACAGGCTAAAAAAAGCATTACCATGCAATGACAGCTACATCGTCATCGCATCTGGTGTGCCACTGATAAAGCTGTCTGTCGCACACCTAACGTGCTTGCATTCGAATGTGGATTTTTCTTTCAAATTGAAGGTGTAATGTAAATTTGACAGCCCCAGTGTGCAGTGTGATGGTCAGCGAGGCTCACCCGGCGCGGGAGTCCTCGGGGCCAGACGTCGACTCCTCTCCCGCCTCCTGATCCACCTCCTCGTCGTCCTCGTCGTCAGTGGTGCCCGAGTCCTCACTGGAGGACGAGTAGTCCGTGGCTTTGTGCTGCGGCCGCACGTCCTCCACCGCACGCAGCTCCTTCGCCAGCGCCGTAAGATCCTGCCAATCACACTGCTGTCATTAAAGCACTGCCAGAAAGCTTTGACTGCTCTCCCTGCCAGCCGTCTCGGTCTTGCTCAGGCCTGGTCCTCACTAATACCTCTCCGTTTCGGCCTTCCGTCCACACTGAGACGCCGTTTTTGTCAAGAAAAACCGAGCTTTTTGAAAACGCTCTCTAAAGTGGGTACATTTGAAAAGGCTGTTGTCACATTGCAGTGTGGCCTGTGAAAACAGAGGCTTTTGAAAATGACGACGCATGTGTGGTCATATGACACATATTATATCCATGTTTATCCCGGCATTGTGCCTGTCATGTGCTATTCACTTTCACACTGTTGCTACAGATGTGTTACTTGGTACACTCTTCGCATCACAGTCCTGCAAAGATGACCGGAAATGTACTCGCGATTGCTGTTTGCAGCGAAACATGAGGGCAGTCGTGTTTTAGATCAGACATACTATCGTCAGTGAACGAGGAGATATTTTCCTAAACAAAATGGTCCTGCCAGAAGAACTGCATGAAAACGTATCGTGCCCGTTTCATCTGTATCGCAGTAAAGCGAATTTAACGTTTTCTGATGTTTCGGTGCAGAGGAGAAACTTTTGCACAACGCTAGTGTGGACGGAGAATGTTTTGAAATGTATTAATGCAGACATTAGTCATCGAGTCAAACTGAAGCTGTGGAGTTCTTTCGTGTTGCTCCTCTGCTTGGATAACTTCTCCTGAAGACCCCGCTTGTGACCTGATCACACTGCAAAGCTGCTTTGAGGAAACCCACAGGTTGAAAATAATTCAAGTTCAACTGACAGCACAAGTGGCATAATGTGGTTACCACAAAAACACAACCACTCGTCCCTGCTCTTCTTTACAAAAAGCAAAACATGTTTCCAGTGTGGCACTTACGATGGAAGTGAATGTGACAATTTCGGTACAAACGTGACTCTTGTAATTGTTGTAAGGCCTCTGCGAATATTGCACAAATGAACGATTGAATCTCCGCATTCCACCAGAAAAACTAAAGACTCTCCTCCCTAGCTATCTGCGGTCGTAAAGAAGATCAATGATAAACAGGGCACCTAATTGTCTGGACCTGCTTCCATTCTGTTTAAGGCCTGGTCCTTATCCCTTAGGGGGATCTGAACTGCTTAAACCCTAACTCAAACTAGGATACAAAACTATCTTTGTTTTACAGGCTTTCGGGGACCAGATGTGCAGTGTAACGTTGACTGGCTTCAGCATAAATAAACCATCTAATAAACAACAGAACAAAGAACATGGTATCTGGAAATGTCTCGCCTGGACCCCATGACCGTTTAAACGCATAAATTGATAATCCGCAACAAAAGAGACAATTTTATAGCTTCATGTCCGAGCGAGAAGAATTGCAGATCGACACTCGTGACATGGGCATGACCTCAAGACACCTCCCCTTTTCTCCCTGCATTCCAAAAAAAGGACGCACTCTTTTCTACTTTCAGGAAAACGCAGCACGTTCTCCTCCTGTTACAGACAAGTGGACAGAAACTTTACAACGACATTTCAACGATAATCATTTATGCGCTAACGGGCACCTATTCACAAATAATATGTGTCTTCTGATATATGCTGACGTGTTTCATGTAATCGTCAACTTAATCAAGTGTTTGTTTTTTTTACCTTTTTTTTTAGGAATGGATTATTAAAAGGGGTTGTATATTGAAGTTTTAAATCTTGAACGAATGGGCACGACAAAGAAGTGGCACATGAAGTAAACGTTGATAGTATGGGTACAATACTTCATTTAAGAGACTTTATAGAATTTACCAAACTTTTATAGTGTCCTCATGTGATGAATTAGAAGCCTCTTGTTAATGTAATGAACGCTCCGGCCTTGCAGAAGTCGTGGAAGTCGCGCCGTGGACGGACGGTGCAGCGGTCCAACCCACGCCAACACAGATTCATGTTGCGTCTCACTGTTTACTCTCTCGAGGTGAAGCCCTTTGCCACTTGCTTTCTCGAGCAAGGCCTTGTCGCCATGTGGAGGGAACTCTGTGCTCACAAGCTGAACCATCAGGCGATCGACCATCTAAGAACTCAACTACTCCGTTGAAGTTTCGTAACTCTGCAGAACGCAAAGTCTTGCTAAAGCAGACTCTCTCTCAGAAGAACCAGAGGCTCTTCCGTAACCCGGCAACCAACCAATCCAACGAGGGATCTCCCAAAAGGACGTCATCCAAATGTCATTCAGGCGCCAGATCAACAGCCAATCAGCAACGGAATTCCCTCCAGCAGCCATGAGCAACCATTCAGTTTTCAGCTGTCACCCAAAAACGCAAGTAAACAAGCTAAATCTTCTATCTGCTGAACTGGTGCCGAGCTAATTTTAAGCAGTAAACATAAGCCAAATCTCTGCTTTGTGATTTTCTCAGGTTGCAAGTAAGAGAACTGTAGCGAATATCTTGCTAAAACTTTGGGCTTTCTCAGAACTCTGTTAACATCATTTTCATTCTTCAGAACTATATGTGTGTGTGTGTATGTCTTAGCTTAGGTTAATGTAATTTAGAATAGCCAATAAATTTGATCATAATTGTATTGACCTGTGGCCAAGGAAAATACACATAGTCAGATTGTTAAAATACATGAACATTAACGTCTTGCTGGACCACCGTTGATAAGGTGTAAACTATTCAAATTTGAAATCAGTTCTAATCAGGTGGACTTCGAATTTTCAGATTCGAGTCCTTTCAAAACCTGAATGAATTAATAATAATTAATTCCCTAAGAAAAGTAATCAGACATTACATTGTATAACATCTCAATATTCTTCTGTTAAACATGCATTACTAGAGCTGTAATGCTGATGAAGTGAACCGATTCATTCATCAGTTGTTCCTCATTGAGATAATAACACCTGCAGCCATAGCATCAAACGCCTGGTGTAGTGTTTGGTGTCCAGCAGCAGTGTTTTTCTTTCAGCAGCTGTCCAGACGCCGCTTGGCTCTCGTTGTTTCTATGTGTGCAGACGTTACAGCAGGTCCTGCAGAGTTTAGCTGCAGCCCTGATCAAACACAGCTGAAGCAGCTCATCACCAGAAGCTGTGTTTGATCAGGCTCGCTGCTACAGAAGTATAGTGTTATATCTGCAGAATTGCAGAGTTACACTGAGTGGCATTTTATCATATAACAGCTACTGAAACAGTGAGTACTTTGAGTGCAGTGAGTGTTTTTGTGGTAATTAAGTCATACATGTGACCCGCGCTGGCAAAATGAGTCAGAATGCTAAAATTTTCAAAAAGCGGTTATTTTTATTTCCATATTCTCCATTAAAATACCTTCAAAATGATATATGACTTGTTGGAATCAGACAAAAATGACTGAGCTACACCTGTTTGAAATCGATAGAGTTGTGTCTTTCTAATAAAAAGTGTGTGAAAGAGAGAGAGAGTGTGTGTGTGTGTGGGGGGACTTAAACCTAAATACACACAGACTCATTGGACCGCGCGTCACGGTGGGGACCTAAATTGAGGTCCCCACAGGTAAACAAGCTTATAAATCACACAGAATGGAGTGTATTGAAAATCTAAAAATGCAGAAAGTCTCCTGTGAGGGTAGGTTCTGGTGTAGTGTTGGTGTAGGGCAATAGAATATACGTCTGTACAGTATAAAAACCATTACGCCTATATGGAGAGTCCCCACTTTCACAAAAAACAAACCTGTGTGTGTGGGACGTGGGGTGTGTGTCTGTGGGAGGTGTGTGTGTTTAGGGCTTGGCGTTAATCAAAGCGCGATTGAGACTTGTGATTTCCTAATCGCAAAGCCGCGTATGACAGTCATTCTTGGTTCCATGAGCAATATGCATTAGTTTTACTTGATGTCAGTCTTACTAACCAATAGAGTGAGTGCACCTCCGTTCTCCCCAATCAGCACTGCTCTAGCCAACTGCGTAAACACCCACCATAAAAAAAAAAAGATGGATTATGGCGTCGACTGGGTCAGATCGATAGTTGAGCAAATTAAATAAGAAAATCCGTATGCCAGGTACGCTCGAAATTACGACAACTAACAAAAAGGTGATGCTGGCGAGAGCGCGTCACAGCGCTTCAAAAGCTCCTTCAGTTTGTTTTCAGTACTGGAAATAAAAGATACATTCTTAGATGTTTTTTTGTTAGTACGTGAACGTTATCTTAAACATTTTATCTCCCAAACAGATTAATTTGAAATATGTTTATAATGCATGTTGGCTATTCCCATTTCAGAAGAGCGCACACACAGCCTGTGTTTGTGAATGCTTCTCATACTCGCTCCTCGCGGCGTGAATCCCGCGTCATGGACGAGCCGTTCACGCTTGCCGCACACACGTAGCCTGTCTTGTAATGCTTGTTTATACTCGCACCCGGCTCCGCACCTCAAGTCTCCATGAGCGCATCTGGCAGTATGGACGAGGCTTGACGCACGCGCGCAACCTGTGTCGACTCGCACCTGGCTCCGCGTTTAAAACGAATGTAAATTCAGTCTAACTGCTTTGCTAATTTCACTTGGATGAAATGAAACATTCAGCACATTTTCCACTTGCTCTTAAAATCTCAAATACTTAAAATGAATAAATCAGCCTGATGTAAACAAATATTTTCTGTGAAATTCAGTAGTTAAGTTAATTCTGTAAAAGTAGTTATACCATTATAATCTTGCCTGCTGAAAAAAAAAAATAGAACCCCTCCCAAACACAATAACAAATGTAATGTATTTCAGGCTATAATAGGAATTTGTTTGGTTTTAATGTAAACTATAATGGTGTCTATTTGATGGATTCTATTGGTGGGATGTAATCTGGCAGATGGCAACCAATAGAACAACAGTAATTCCTATTGGAAACAAAAAGGAATTTTGTAATGGTTTTATTGGAAACTATAAGAATTTCTGTGATGGTTTTTATTGTTTTTTTCAGCAGGGTAATGAACCCATACTGTGCTGCACATTATTGGCAATATTGAGCAGAAGCTTGACTTTGCAAATTTAAAATCGCAATATCTGTCAAAAAAATCGCAATTTGATATTTTCCCCCAAATCGCACAGCCCTAGTGTGTGTGTGAGAGAGAGTGTGAGTGTGTGAGGGCTCACCTGCGGGTCACTGCTGCTGCTAACTGCTGCAAGTTGGATAAGTCTCTGATGATCGCGGTGCACGGCTTGAGGCTTGCTCGCAGGACTGCGGTCTGAGGAGAGCCCTGCACGCTCCTGCGGTGACGCTCATCCACCTGCACACACACCAGCACAGAGTGCCACACCAGTGCAGCTCTAAACACCTCACAACACACACTCATGCTGCAGAGAGACACCAGCGCACAGCACAGACACCTCGATATCTGACCAGAATCTAGTTGCCTCCACTGTTTTAACAGATCAGTGCTTTCTAATAAAGAGAGCCAGTCTTTTTATGAATCCGCAAGGTCACGATTTCATCTAAAAGATTATATTTTTCACGGTTCTACTGAAGAAACAGTCACCTGCATCTCGAATGGCCTGAGGATGAGAAAATTAACAGCACAATAACATTTTTGGCTGAACTATCCCTTTACTAAGAACTAAGCTGTTTTACTGTTCATAAACCGGTCACTTTTTACAGTAATGTTCACAAAAGTGCACCAGTTCTCTATTAATGTTAGTAAAGGGCTAACAAATCTGTGTGCTTCTGAATATTGATGACAGCTGCAGATATGCATGCCATCCTCTCAAACACAGAATACTGCTTTAACCCGAAATCAAGTCAGACGTCTCTCACCAGGAGCATGGCCTGCTCGTGAAGCAGCTGCTGCTGCAGGATCTCCAGGTGCCTCTGCTCCTCCTCCAGCTCCGGTCGGATGTATCCTGTCACACACACACACACACACACACACACACACACACACAGGTGAGCTCCCAGCCTCAGGGCTGATGACATGTGATTGCACATATTGACATGTGGCGACAACTATATCTCTTCTCTGTTTCCATTCAATAATGACTTATCATGCACAGCTCTGTAAACCCAGTACATATATGTGACCCTGGACCACAAAACCAGTCTCAGAGTAGATCAGCTTTCCATTGATGTATGGTTTGTTAGGATAGGACAATATTTGGCAAATACCAACTATTGAAATCTGGAATCTGAGGGAGCAAAAAAATCTGAATATTGAGAACTCATCTTAATGGTGTTCAATAAGTTCTAGCTGCATATTAACTAATCACTAAGTTTTGATATATTTACGGTAGGAAACACACTAAATATCTTCATGGAACATGATCTTTACTTAATATCCTAATGATTTTTGACATAAAAGAAAATCAGTAATTTTGACCCATACCATGTATTTTGGCTATTGCTACAAATATCCCCCAGCGACTTAACACTGCTTTTGTGCTGCAGGGTCAGATATGAATCAATTAGCCCTACCAAGCTAGGGGATTTTTCCAAAAGGGTGTGTAAGGGGCAAAATGAACCAAACTGGCCCACCGTTTCCCTCCAGACGGCCGCGAGTAGACACTCCTCAGCTCTGATGTCATCATTAGCTCCATTCGTTACTGTGCACTTTGTTTTATATAAAATTATGTTTTGAATGCAAAAGCATATCTGAACGTAAGACCTTCAGATATTTCTACAAAATACACATCATGCGCTCTTAAAATTTAAAGGGATAGTTCACCCATAAATGAAAATTATGTCATTAATTACTTATCCTCATGCCGTTCCAAACCCGTAAGACCTTCTTTCATCTTCAGAACACAAGTTAAGATATTATTGATAAAATCCGAGGTCTCCTAACAGAGTTCATGTTAACAAAAGCAACAGATAAGCGCTGCATGTTATTAATAAACAGCTAATGTCAAGATCAAAGACCGCAACAGGAGAGCGCTCGGCATCAGCACTGGAAAGATATGTTAGTCTCACTACTTCTAATGAAGATGATTGTGAGTTGAGCGTCTGTAACTTACTTTCAGCTTCATTTGCGTTAGTTAGTTGTCGGCTTGCTGGAGATACTCCACTCATCCGCGCGAGGCTTGTTGCATTATTGCGTCATATCTGACTATCGCAGGCCAATATGCCATAACAATCTCTCAACGGTATTATTTTAATATTTTGGGAGGAGTAAAATTTGCATATTTGATTTCAACAACCAGATGCATTTACACTGAAGTGGTTTGAGCGATCAGATTTATATCCGTCTTGAAAGAGTTTTGTGGAGCATTTACACCTGGTTTTTTTTTCACCCGGGATATTAATCCATCAGAGAAACGCATGTAAGTACCAGGTGTAAACAGGCCCATGACTCAGGGTCACCGTAATTTTTTTATGAAACTTGTGCACTGCTGTCTATGAAATCAAAACTCTGATCATCATTATTTTTATTTGTGTTCCGAAGATGAACGAAAGGGGTGAGTACGACATGAGGGTAATTAATGACAATGATCATTTTTGTGTGAACGATCCCTTTAAGTAAAAGCGAAACACAATGTTTGGCTGAACACTAGTCTGTGGTGATGTAATGGTGCGGTGACTGTTGGGAACACAGCTCCTTCAGACAGCTGGCACACCTAAACCGATTACACTAGTCTTAAACACTTAGTCCTCTCATTTGTTTTCTTAAAGACTGGTCATAACTTCTTAAAGTCCATTAAAGATTCACATAGAAAAACTGCCTGACAAGCAATTGGAATGTTTTTATGCAACTCAAGTTTTTTTTGAGGGGTGTTCATTATTACATCTAAAAATAAACCGAAGTTAGATATGGAATCAGCTGTAAATGTCTGCCTTAAGTATAACATTAGTGTAAGGTACCCACTGACAGCTTTAGTGTAGAGATTGAATATAATGTCAGAAATGCTGACATGTATTTGAAGTGTATGGAAGCAAACGGAAACTGAACTAATCCAGAGCGTGTGAAATAGATTTGTGGAATCAGACCCAGCTGTAGTGCAGGAGCAGGTCTCTCAGATCACAGATCCATCACCCCCGAGGCGCTTCACTGCTTCACCTGCTCGCGGTCAGCCCTCCTCTTCTCCTCCTCTGCCCTTCGGCGCTCCTCCTCCTCTTTGCGCCTCCTCTCCATCTCCTCCAGGCGCCTCTTCTCCTCCTGCTCTCTCCTCCTCTGCTCTCGCTCCTGCTGCCTCCTCATCTCGCGCTCGCGTCTCTGTTGCTGCAGGACACGAGACGAACGCACAATCATTGCTGCTGTTTGCTTCTCACTGATCTTAGGCTGAACTCTGACATGTGCTGTAGTGTTTCAACATAAAAGAAAGAGGGTCGATACAGTTCCTTGTCATTCAGCAAACATGACAGCAGAGCTGTGAGATTGGTGAGGTTACGCACAGAACCGTGGCTGTAAACCCACAGAGAGAACACTGTTATTCCAGTTTTAATTCAACAAAAGAATGGCTTGTCATAGAAGTGACTGATTTTGCTTTCAAAACTGCACATTTGGTAGAGAGGTGAAGTATTCCGGCTACAGTATAGCATGCTCAGGTCGGATCAGTAGGTTCAGATTGTTAAAGACCTGTGACACACAAGTTTATGATCATGTGACCTCTGCTTTTTCAAGATGATTTGTGGATTGCACAGCCGAACACCGTGTCCTAACTACACGCGACGCCACAAGCGCCACAGAATCAATCAGATACCGCAGCCAATCAGAAGCGTGTGTGGGCGGAGCCTCTCTGGAAGCGCACCACACACTTGTTATGGAATACGCTCGTTGGTTCGCATCGAGTTCCCAGTTTTAACGTACATTTGCTTACATTTATTTTCAAGATCTGAGGTAAACTATGTTGTTGTTTTCAGTATGGCTATAAATGTCACGCAATATGATATTCAAACTCACATTAGACACGTTTAACTTTGAATAAGGCACATAATCTGTACCTGAGATGATCTACTGTCATATAGTTTGTATGTTGTTGTTCCAGCCGCAACGTCACAGAAAAAAAAAACCCCTTTGCCTAGTTGGACAAAAACTCAGATTAACATGGAAAAGATCGCGTGTAGTTAGGACACGTGTAAGAGCCAGTCGGAGATCTCTGTCTGACCTTTCCTTTGCTATGGCATGTTCAGCGTGTGTCGGTGGAGGATCAGACGCATTTGTGCAGATTAGACATATTCTGTGATGTTACAAACTGGTGACTTGTATGGTTGAGTAATCAGCAGTGTCTGGCACTGATCACGTTTGCCATCTCAGTCAAAACAAGGCATTCTAGTGGTGTATATAGTTGTTCCCGGAAGCACAGGATGAGTGTGGTTTCTCACAGACCTCCTCCAGACGCCTCCTCTGCTCCTTCTGCTGCTCGATGCGCTTCTGTCGCTCGGCCAGCAGCTGCCGCTTGTACTCCTCCTGCTCGCGGAGCTGCTGCTCCTGGAGGAGCTGCTGGCGTCTCAGGGCCTCCGAGCGCTCCTTATTCTCCTGCTGCAGACGGATGAAGTCCCGCCGCAGAGTCGACTCGCCCGGCACGTTCACGATAGAGCTGCCACACACACAGTTACATACGGTTCACCTTTCAAGGGGTCATGCACTGACAAACCAAAATTCCATTGATCCTTTGACATATAAGAGGTCATTGTACTATAAAAACATCCTCTAGCATTCTCGTTAGTCTAAAACAGCTTATATTAAAGCCAGTCTGCCAAAACGACAGCTTGGAATGTTCTACTCTGTGTGTAACAGTGTGGATAAGCACACCGCTTCTTCTGAGAATATCACCCCATCGATTTTACATCACTGTCTGTTTAGCCCCGCCCCCCGATTCTACACCACTGCCTGTTTAGCCCCCGCCCACCGATTCTACATCCCTGCCTGTTTAGCCCCGCCCACCGATTCTACATCCCTGCCTGTTTAGCCCCACCCACCGATTCTACATCCCTGCCTGTTTAGCCCCGCCCCCCGATTCTACAGCACTGTCTGTTTAGTCCCGCCCACCGATTCTACATAGCTGCTTGTTTAGCCCTGCCCACCGATTCTACACCACTGCCTGTTTTAGCCCCGCCCACCGATTCTACAGCCCTGCCTGTTTAGCCCCACCCACCGATTCTACATCCCTGCCTGTTTAGCCCCCCCCGATTCTACAGCCCTGCTTTTGGGCCCCCGCCCACCGTGCGACATCACTACCTGCCTGTAAAGCCCCATCCCCGCCACCAATTTTACACCACTCTGCCTGTTTTGCCCCGCCCACCGATTCTACAGCACTGTCTGTTTAGTCCCGCCCACTGATTCTACGCCGCTGCCTGTTTAGCCCCGCACACCGATTCTACATCACTGTTTGTTTAGCCCCGCCCACCGATTCTATAGCATTGCTTGTTTAGCCCCGCCCACAGATTCTACATAGCTGCCTGTTTAGCCCCGACCACCGATTCTACATCACTGCCTTTTTAGCCCCGCCCACCGATTCTACATCGTTGCCTGTTTAGCCCTGCCCACTGATTCTGCATCGTTGCCTGTTTAGCCCACCCACCGATTCTACAGCCCTGCCTGTTTAACCCCGCCCACCGATTCTACAGCCCTGCCTTTTTAGCCCCGCCCACTGATTCTACATCCCTGCCTGTTTAGCCCCACCCACCGATTCTACAACACTGCATGTTTAGCCCCACCCACCAATTCTACACTGCTGCCTGTTTAGCCCCACCCACCAACTCTACATCACTGCCTGTTTAGCCCCAACCACCGATTCTACATCACTGCCTATTTAGCCCCGCCCACCGATTCTACAGCCCCGCCTGTTTAGCCCCGCCCACCGATTTCTAAACGCCTTGCCTGTTTAGCCCCGCCCACATTCTACAGCCTGCCTGGTTAGCCCGCCCACCAATTCTACTCCCTGCCTGGGGGTTTTTTTTTACCCCGCCCGGCCACCGATTCTACATCACTGCTTGTTTAGCCCCACCCACCAATTCTACAGCCCTGCCTGTTTAGCCCCCGCCCACCGATTCTACAGCACTGCTTGTTTAGCCCCGCCCACCGATTCTACAGCACTGCTAGTTTAGCCCCGCCCACCGATTCTACAACACTGCATGTTTAGCCCCGCCCACCGATTCTACAGCACCGGCTGTTTAGCCCCGCCCCACCGATTCTACAGCACTGCCTGTTTACCCCGCCCACCGATTCTACATTCCTGCCTGTTTAGCCCCGCCCACCGATTCTACATCACTGCCTGTTTAGCCCCGCCCACCGATTCTACATCCCTGCCTGTTTAGCCCCGCCCACCAATTCTACAACACTGCCTGTTTAGCCCCACCCACCTATTCTACATCGCTGCCTGTTTAGCCCCGCCCACCCATTCTACATCACTGCCTGTTTAGCCCCCCGCACAATTCCAGCACTGACCTGTTTCAGAGACCCCCACCCACCGATCCTCCAGCCCTTCCTGTTTAGCCCCGCCCACTGATTCTTCATCGCTGCCTGTTTAGCCCCGCCCACGATTCTACATCACTGACTGTTTAGGCCCGCCCAACGATTCTTAATCACTACATGTTTAGCCCCACCACCGATTCTACATCACTGACTGTTTAGCCCCTGCCCACCGATTCTACATCCCCTGCCTGTTTAGCCCCGACCACCGATTCTACAGCCCTGCCTGTTTAACCCCGCCCACCGATTCTACCAGCCCTGCCTGTTTAGCCCCACCCACCAATTCTACATCCCTGCCTGTTTAGCCCAGCCAACAGATTCTACATCACTGCCTGTTTAGACCCGCCCACCGATTCTACAGCACTGCCTGTTTAGCTCCGCCCACCGATTCTACATCACTGCTTGTTTAGCTCCGCCCACCGATTCTACATCCCTGCCTTTTTAGCCCCGCCCACCGATTCTACAGCACTGCCTGTTTAGCCCCACCCACCGTTTCTACATCACTGCCTGTTTAGCCCCACCACTGATTCTACAGCAGTGCCTGTTTAGCCCCACCACTGATTCTACAGCAGTGCCTGTTTAGCCCCACCACTGATTCTACATCCCTGCCTGTTTAGCCCCGCCCACCGATTCTACAGCACTGCCTGTTTAGCCCCGCCCACCGATTCTACATCACTGTCTTTTTAGCCCCGCCCACCGATTCTACACCACTGCCTGTTTATCCCTGCCCACCAATTCTACACCACTGCCTGTTTAGCCCCACCCACCGATTCAACATCACTGCCTGTTTAGCCCCACCCGCCCCCACGATTCTACGCCCTGCCTGTGTACCCCACCCACCGGTTCTACACCCGCCTGTTTGCCCCCGCCCATTGATTCTTCATCACTGCCTGTTTAGCCCCGCCCACAGATTCTACAGCACTGCCTGTTTAGCCCCGCCCACCGATTCTACATCACCGCCTCTTTAGCCCCACCCACCGATTCTACATAACTGCCTTTTTAGCCCCGCTTACAGATTCTACATAACTGCCTGTTTAGCCCCACCCACCGATTCTACATCACTGCCTTTTTAGCCCCGCCCACCGATTCAACATAACTGCCTGTTTAGCCCCGCCCAACGAATCTACATCACTGCCTGTTTAGCCCCAACCACCGATTCTACATCACTGCCTATTTAGCACCGCACACCGATTCTACATCACTGACTGTTTAGCCCCGCCCACCGATTCTACATCACTGACTGTTTAGCCCCTGCCCACCGATTCTACATCACTGACTGTTTAGCCCCTGCCCACCGATTCTACAGCACTAGCGTGGATTTGTTTACCAAGGGTGTGCATTATTTTCTAATAATTCAACGGACCGAAGTCAATCATTCTGCTTATACTACAGTTGCCACACCTCAAGACATCGATCAGATGACATATTTAAAGGGATTCGTCCGGTTTTTGTACTTAAATCACTATCGTGAGTAGGATTAATTTCTTCCTGCATCTCAAGCAACACCTCTTAATAACGGAGACTTGAGCTGTTGATAGCAGATTAATGCAGTTAATAACTTAGTTATCAGAGAGAGAGAGAGGGAGCGTGTGAGGGAGAGAGAGCATGTGCTTTCCATACATAATAAAATGTAATTTTGTGGCAAAAACATGGAAATGATCAGTTGTTTTTATCCTATTGTTTACTATATTTATTTGTTTGGCCAGTGTCGTTGTGGGTTTTGGTTCTTCTGCTGTTTTTGGCTGTAAGGACCTTTGAAATAACTCCAATCGTTTGGTGAAGTGATATGGACATGTAATGCGGTCAAGAGCTGCCTGGAACTACGTTCGCCGTGCGTTTCCCTGAAAATAACTGCACACCGCTGAACATTCATCAGCCAATCAGATTCAAGCATTCCACGACCCCCTAGTATAAGCATTTGAACCTAAATCACATCAGCGTCCATCTGTGAAGGATGAAGGCTGTCAAACACACACAACTATTGGCCAATCACAGCAGTGGTGTTTACTTCAGTCTACAATCCTCCACAGCTATTCAAACAGAGCGTTCTGATGAGGAGGTCAGAAACAGCACAGAAAATAGCTTATGTTGTATTTTCTTAGAGAGAGAGACAGACAGATAGAGGTGTGAGGAAGAGAGACCTGTGCGTCTCAGAAACTAAATAAGGTTTGTCCAAGAAGCTGCTAGATTTGTCACTAGGTGCTCTTTTGGAAAAAAAGTTGCTAAAGGTGTATGAAAAGTGGCTAAATCTAGTGACAAAGTTGCTAAGTTGGCGACACTGCATCTCTATTTCTCCAACTACGGGCGAGGTCACGGGTCAAACAGAGAATGTGTGCTGCATTAATAAGATTAGTGCTGTTAAAAAGAATTTGCGTTATTAATGTGTTAACTTTGACAGCCCTACAATGAGGACAAACACTTGTGATTTGATGTAGTGTGTTGTGTGTGTGATACCTGGGCTCTCCCTCCTGCTCCTGAGCCTCCTCCTCCTCTTCCTCGCTGCCGCTGTACTCGTACTCGGTCTCGTCTGCGGCGGAGCACAGGCGGTCAGTCACTCATCAGCACATGCGTGAGGTGAGGTGCGGTGCGGTGCGGTGTGGTGGGGTCAGTACCTCTCTCTCCACGCTTCTTGCGGCAGCGGTCCAGGTGGTCTTTGAGCTGGATGCGCACCTGCCGCTCGTTGGGCTGGTCTCTGATGAAGGGGTGCTTCAGCAGCTGATCGGTGGGCGGCCGCTGCGTGTAGTTCTTCACCAGACAGCCCTCGATGAAGCTGAAGAACTTCTTAGACCTGTGAAGCACAGCAGAGCGAGTCCTCAGCCCTGACCTTTCACCCTCCACAGTAACTGCACCGCAGCAGATGAAGCTACTGACCATTTCTTGGACTTGAGTCTGGGCGGAGGATTTCTGGGTATGAGAAAGAGCGCTCGCATGGGATGCATATCGCACAATGCTGCAAAACACCAACACACACGCTCATCAAACACAAGCGTCAACCCAGCACAGGATATAATGACATCCAGTATACTCGAGCTTCAACACGAGAGAGACGGAGTAATGACACGTCACAATACTTCTACTGTGCTTTAAAGAGGTCATGACATGAGAAACCAACTTTACCTTCATCTTTTGACAGAAGAGGTCTTTGGATGCTTAATACATCCTGCAAGATTCATAACTTAAAATGTCCTCATTGTCAATAAAAAACACGTAATAACCCTCAGAATACGATTCGTTTTGGATCCGAGGGACAAGGTGATGTCAGCTGGGTGCAATCAGCACACATAAACACACCTCCACAGCAAGACATCGACCAATAGTCTTCTTGTCGCCATAGGCCCCGCCCACTGGCGTTCAGTCGCTAACGGCTGACACTTGATCACGCTGAACGAGAGTGTCGTGTCAAAAGCAAATAGAAATGACAATCACTGCGCTATCTTGTCTACACTGGATACAGTACACAGATAGTGAGGGGCGTTGATACCGTTTCCTATGCAGTGATGTTAGCCAATCACAACAGCGGCTGATTACTGACGAGCCTTAAAGGACTCTTTAAACAGCTTGTTTTAAACACCGGTTTAGAATGAGGGTTGGAAATAATCCTTTTCCCACATATGTATTTGTTATTTTGTGCAAAACAACTTTAATAGCATTATAAGTAAACCTCAAGGAACATATTAAAATAATTTTTAAAAATCCATGCCATGACCTCTTTAACAGTTCTCTTTCATAATAAGGGTTTGTGTTTTCAATTTTCATCTTTAAATGTATTGATTTGCTGTAAAATGTACTAATGGTGGCACAGAAGCTATTGTATGTCAGGAGAGTGTAAGAGAGCAGCAGCAGCAGTGAAGGTGTGTGAGGACAGTACTCACGAGGAGCGCCCTCGGCCATCTCTATGGCAGTGATCCCACAGGACCACAGGTCGCTCTGAAACACAGAAGGAGCGCTGTCAGCGCCACATTCACGCACTCAGCACTGCGTCTCTAACTCAACACACTCTGTGCAGCTCTTACCCTGTAGTCGTACGTGGCGTCTGGGTTCTCGTCGCAGGCGATGACCTCGGGAGCCATCCAGTACGGCGTCCCGATGAAGGTGTTCCTGCGGCCCACGGTTCGATCCAGCTGAGCGCTGACGCCGAAGTCCACTGCGGAGCAACGAGAGAGAGCTCCTGAAACACTGCTGACAAACACCTGCTCCATCACCATGGTCTGCCTCAGACCTCAGCGGGAACACTTCGTCACTGATAAATGTGCGCTCAGTCTGCACTCTTTCACTTGTGTGCTGCCCTCCAAAAATAACTGAATATTATAGATGTGACATCATGATTTTCAGTATTACCGCAGGTTGGACACTAGGTGGTGCTATGGGCTCATTTCATTAAACACTTTCCAACTAAACCATAAAATGAATCAAACAAAAGGAAATGACAGCATTATTATTGAATGAGTTCAGCACAAAGTGAACCACACAGAACTGAGTGCACATCTGGACTTTTTCTTATTCTCGATATATAGTGATGAGCTCGGCTGCAGGATATTCCATCTCTCCATCAGAAGAATACACTGACGTTTATTACCACAACAAGCGCTAGTGTGTCCGTGTTCACGCTGAATACACACATGAGAGGAGGCTGGCACTGATGCAAGAGAGCAGTTTAACTCGACACTCCCCCCTTTAAACCTTTCACACCGGGATCATTATTACTCTACAGTGTGGCCAAACACTGCTCAGCTGGATTAGATGTGGTCTGTCAGAGATTTCCCTGACTGAGAACAGAAAACAAATCCTAGAAGCAGTAAGTGTTTTCCTGATGATTCTGTTGAAGGAAGAGTATTGTGTTCTTGTCTGACCGCAGGATCTCCAGCAGGAGCCTGTGATAGGAGCTCAAAGCACGGAGACCTGTGTTAACGCCTCACCTAGCTTGACCTCGGCATTCTCCGTCAGAAGCACATTCTGGCCCTTGATGTCTCTGTGGATGACGTGATGAGCGTGCAGGTGAGCCAAACCCTGCCGAGAGAAAGCACACAGGTGTGTGAGAGACAGCACACCTCCGCTGCGGCATCAGTGTGTGTGAGCCTGGCTTCATACCCTGAGGATTTCTCTGGAGATGTATGCGATCCAGTCTTCCTTCAGGGAATTCCCTTTAGTGTTCTTCACAAGATCTGTGATCGAACCGGCTCCACAAAACTCCATCACCAGCTGCAAGAGAGACGCACTGCTTTACTGGACACACACGCATATATATAGACGTACACACACACATATATATAGATGTATACAGACACACACACACACACATAGATGTATACAGACACACACACACACACACAAAGTAGACACACACACACACATAGAAAGATACAGACACACACAATACAAACCCACAGCTGTATACACACATACACCCACCACCACAACAGAAGAGATACCGAACACCACACACAGAAGTATAGACACACACACACACACACAGATGTATACAGACACACACACACACAATGTATAGACACACACACACACACAGATGTAGACACACACGCGCACACACACACATATAGATGTTATAGGCAGAACACACACCACCCACAAATGCTATACACAAGACAAACACCCGGTTACACACACAAAGATGTATACAGACACACACACACCACCACCACAAGAAGTATACACGACACCCAACACACAGATGTAATACCAACCCAGACACCACAAAACCACCACAAAAACACCATAGATGTTGACAGAACAGCACGACAGATGTAAAGACCACAACAACACACACGATTATAGACACACAAAAATAATTAGAGAACACCAGCACCACACACCACAGATGTATAGTCACAAACACACACACTGATGTAGACACACACACACACACCCACAATAAGATGTCAATACAGAACACACACAACATACACACAGAGTTATAGGCGAACCCACACAAACACCAAGATTAATAGGCACACACACACAGATGTATAGACACACACACACACACACACACAGATGTATATCAAAAAACACAGCAAAGGCACATGCAAGGAGCACACCCAACACGAACACCACCAACAAACACAGACACATAGATGTATACACACACACACAGAAGTATACACACACACACATAGATGTCTACGGATACAGAACATGGATCTGAAGACGATCAGTTCTCAGCACACAGTGTGAAATACAGCTCTCATCTTGACACTGACGGTAATAAAGCACAAACCGACTCTCTCTGAACATCACATGCACAGGGGAGTGGTGTGTGGGGCAAGTCGTCTCAGGAAATATCATAGTCTCGTTCTCCAGACCATATAAACGGGTGACCTTCCGAGCATAACTTAAGCAGTCCTGCAGAAATCCACTGAGAACACATTAAGATCCTGGGTTTCACCGGACTGACTGAAACAGACCTCTTTTTGATTGGTCATTAACAAACCATCAGCACTCCTCCAGGTCTCTTCTTCTTTTCTTCAGATTGCAGTAAAGCACCTGTTTTGGCACGTTTTATCTTCCCTACAGTACAGGAATGAAGAGCTTTACATGCAGGCAATGGCTGTAGATGCAAGGAAAGTCAGCTTGATATCAGTCTCAAGGCTGAAAGCTCACGTCTGTCTCGTGTGATGTTTATAATGTGTTTTAACATTAAACAATAAAAACAACATAAAACTGTTTTTACATCACCTACTACATGCTATCTGATCAATTGTTCAGTGCCTCGTGATTGTTGTGTTTAGTTTTTAGGGTTTGGTGTTTTTAGTGCACTTCCCGTTGAGGTTGTAAGCATGAGCACACTAGTTTATGCTCCTGATGTCAGGGTGTCTGCTATGCAGGAGCGAAGGACGCAGAGACGCAGGAGATTCATGAATAACAGTCTTTAATTATCCAAATAAGTGGGAACACCGGGCAGGCAGGAACACACATGCAGCACATAGCATTCACATTTAAAACTGGACAAGGGAACATAGCACAAACCACACTTTAAATACAGGACGAAACGAGGGTAATTGACAAGACACACCTGAATCAAATGAACAATCAACGAGAGACAGAAAAACTGGGTCACTGAGAGCACATGGGGAGGAAAACATACACACAGACAGTCCAGGAGCATGACAGTTCGCCCCCCTCCCGGAGCACAACAGAACAACAAAGGGAGGGACGGGTGGGAACTTAGGAGGAGGCTCGGGTGGTGGACAAACACCCAGGAGGAGGACGGCCAACAGAGTCCAGGGAGGAGACAATGGAAGGAGGAGCCATGGAGGAAACAGGAGGGACTTGGAGCAGGAGCAGGCAAGCGGGCCCAGGCACAGCCAGAAGAGAACCACGGTGGAGCCATGGTGGAGTAAGGGGCTGACTAATCCGGGGGAGTCCCGACCGAACGCGGCGGAGAAAGTGGAGCAGCCCGAGGGCGGAGATGGGAGAAGACCGATGAGCCAGGGCGACGGGGAGGATCCGGAGGGCCAAGGTGGAGCAGATGGCTCAAGCGACCGAGGAGATGGTCTTCACTGCAGAACCAGATCCAGGGGGCGTGGTTGGGATCCAGATCAACTCCTCCACCTTACATTAACTAAAACTACCGTTCCCACACCTTGATCCCTCAAACCCAACCCATCTCCACCCCTAAACATAACCAACTTAACCCTCTAAACCTACCAATCTCCACACCCCATAGATGTGGATCCAACCAGCGCCACTGGATCTTGTGTCTTGCATGAAGGGTACGGGCCCAAGGCGGAGGGCGGGATCTGGTGAAGCCCGCGGTGGAGCCGGAGTGACCAGAGGACCGGAGGAGGACCGCGGGGAGCTGAAGGGGCCGGATGGAGCCTGACAGAAGCCGGAGGAGTGGAGTCCCGAGGCACGACGACAGACCAAGGGGAAGCCGGGGTGGACTGACGGAGCCCGGCGGAGAGGAGGGAGCTAAGAGCCATGGTGGAGCCGCTGGGTCAACGGGCCGAGGTGGAGTCTGGGGCTTAGAGGCTGGAGGCGGAGGCAAGGGATCCTCCAGCCACGGTGACGATGGAGGATGACAGACACACGGAGCTCGCACCGTACAGATGGTGGGCTGAGGGTGAGAAGAGGGGCTGCCAGACGACAGCGGTGGAGGAGGCAGGCGTGGGCGGGTGGGCATTCATGAGCCTCCGGGCCGATGTGCATGCACACACTACCAAATCGCGACTCCCAGCACCGGGAGCGTGTCAGACAGGGGAACAACAGGGCTGACAGACAGTTCAGGGCAGACTGGTAAGTCCGAGGAAGGTGGGAGGAAAACGGGCATGTCCGCATATATATCTGCCTCCCAGTCTATTAAGTCCCCTTCAAAGTCCAGCAGTCCCAGATACACAATAAGCTCACCCTCAGCCATGGTGCAGTGGGCAGAGCTCCTCTCTGCACTCTCGCTGTCCACAGCCTTCTCCCTCGTGGCGAGCACTGTAGCCGGCTCTCGCACCTGGTCTGATGTCACTTGAAGCTCGGGCTCCGCGGCGTCTCAGACTCTAGTCGTCGTGTGGGCGGTGGCTTGGGCTTTGGCTCCGTGCAGCAGGGTAATGGTGGGCTGGGCTCTGGGTCTGGCTGTGCTCTGGATCGGGTGCCGGATGCTCTCCAGATACCGGATGATCAACGGGGCGATGGTAATTTGCCCCGATCCAGAAAAGTGAGTTCAGCGCAGCATCGTCGAATGCAGTTAAAACGGCGAGTTGGCTGAACTTAACCACATACTCCAAGATGGGCAGGTCCTTACGGGCTAGGGCTGTGAATTTAGCGACGAGGGGATCCATTGGGGGGAAAAAACTAAACACGAAAACAAACAGAGGGGAACACGCAATATACTTCTTTTTGTTGGTCCAGTGTTCTGTCAGGGTGTCTGCTGTGCAGGAGCGAAAAAAGTAAAGGAGACACGGAGATGCAGGAGATTCATGAATAACAGTCTTTAAATTATCCAAATAGGGGGCAGGCAGGAACACCACACGCAGCACATAGCATTGATGTTTAACACTGGACAAGGGAACATAGGGCAAACCACACTTTAAATACAGGACGAAACAAGGGTAATTGAAAAGACACACCTGAATCAAATGAACAATCAACGAGAGACAGAAAAACTGGGTCACTGGAGAGCCCCCTGGGGAGGAAAACATACACACAGACAGTCCAGAAGCATGACACCTGAAGGGCTCAGACACACCTGACGTTATGGTTCAGTTTGACTCATTAATGAAGACTGTGGTGCATCTGCTCTGAATCCCACACACAAGGGATCGGTGGGTATTGTTGTCAGTGGATGAACTCTGATCAGATCTTCAGCTCCAGATTTTTTTCTCTTAATGACTGAAAATGTTTCCTTACACTCATTACACTTGAAATCTACGTGCTGTTGTTTAATTAAGTTTGTTGTCATTAATATTTAAAAAAAAAAGTGTGGTATCAGAAATAAATTAGTCTCAGTGAGGACGGTGAGGTCCGAGACGGTCAAACAGTGCTGTTTGAGTAGAATCTGATCTAGTCAGTATATAACATGAACACAGATGAAACCCTTGTTGACCTGTGGGTCACACATAGACAGATTAGACTGAGAGCGGATATCAGGTGAAATGTGAGGCAGGAGGAGGTTCCTGAGGAGTGTGTGTGAGTGTGCGTGTGTGTGTGTGTGTGAGACTGACCCACAGCTGGTCGTCGTGTCCTGGAGGACTCTTCTTGATGAAGGCGCCGTAATACGTGGCGATGTTTCTGTGATGAGAGTATTTCTTCAGCATGTTAATCTCCAGCTTAATCTCCTCTTCTTCATCCTGAGTACACACACAGCAGGAGTTTGTCTGAGTACAGATGTGGAGTACTTGAGCTCAGTGCTCCTCCTGTTTTTTAAGGATTCATACACTACCTTTCTTGACCATTTCATAATACTGTTTGATTCATTGGTTTTGTTGAACACACTGATGTGAAAAGCGTGTCTCTGTTAGCTGTGTACACTTACTTCAGTCACGTCCATGACTTTGATGGCAGCCAGCTGCCCGGTTTTGACATGTCGACCCTGATCAGAAACACAGAGCAAATCAGTTAGAGAGAAGAACACGATACGCACGCTAATGCATCTGTGTGCAGCTACATGAGCGTTAGCATGGATGACAGCAGGGTCAATGACGTTGAATGTGAACGGACGAGAGTTCCTTCACTGTGAACAGCACTGATCCTGACAGCTGAGGGAGCGTCTCGAGGACAGACTCTCGACTCTGACCTCGTGTGCTTCAGACACAGAGAAACTCACAAACAGCAGACCGCTTCGGTGTGTTCTGATCAGCGGCTCAGGCTGCTCTGCTCAAACAAAATGAATAGCTTCAACCAGCAGAGATAACGTTAAGAATATCTCACATCTGAGTCCATGAGACGGAGGAAAGAACGAGAAATATAACAAACAGCAGCAGCAGCACAAAACTAACTGACGCTAATGGAAGAACAATCACAAATTCACAGGACTGTGCGTTACTTATCAACAACTCAACAGCCCATCATCAATTTTCTTGTCCTTTTCTGCAGGTTTTACACAAACCTTTATGTCTATTTGGCTTTCACAATTTCAAGCTGTTCTCTTACCCGTGTTTCTGCTGTAAATAATGAGCAGTGAGGTTAAACTACATCAGATCTGCTGCTTTGAAAGGATCTGTATTGTATAAAGTTCTCTATAAATGACTATAACTTGTCCTGATGATGACGGGGTGTGTTAGCTGCTAAACTAGCATCGACTCATCATAACAGGCTGATTTCTTCAGAAGACTCGGCTCTGCTCGTCAAACTACAGACAGAATCGAGTTGCTCAGGTTTATCATCCTCTGCCATGACAAATCCACCGGCTGTGGCATTTCAACACATTAATTCAGCCTTACTGCTGGTCAGAAACTCTTTTATTATTATACTTTAATTCTTGCTGAATTTCATCTCTTTTTTTTGACAAATCTCCATTCTCATATATCAGTTCTAGGTGGGGATTTTAACTGTGTGACGTGTCACTGGCTATATATTTATACTCAATAAAAACATACAGCACTTTAACATGTGCAGCAGTTATTATCAAAGGTATGGTGTTTGTTTTCATGCCTGATCTATCAGTGTTTCAAAGAGATTTGTGGTCATACATCTTATATCGTAGTGCTGGGCGGTATACCGGTTCATACCGAATACCGGTGTTTATTTTTGTTACGATATGAATTTTTAAAATATTGCAATACCAGTGTATGTCACTTAAACAACGTTGGGAACGCAACACTGTTTGAAACGGGTCCCTTTTCACTGTTGCACTGTGGTGAGCACACAGCTGTATCAAAGAACTTGCGTGACGGTGAAGATGGACAACCCTCTGGGCGACAAAATGATCTCTCCTTTGTCCTCCTCCTCCTCCTCCTTCATCAACTCTAACAGCAGACGAATTTGCCACGTTCTTCATTAAAAAAATTAAAACCATCTGTGCACAATTTGCCACACCACAATCTATCAAGCACATCTTACCAGCAAACATTCACTCATTCACATCCTTCTCTTCACTCTCTGAGGCAGAAGTCTCCAAACTCATCCTTTCTAATCATCCTACTACTTGTCCGCTCGATCCTATTCTATCTCATCTCCTTCAAGCCATTCCTCCTTCAGTTGTACCTGCACCTTCACATCGTTAAACCACCAATCCTTCACACTGGTGTTTCCCTCAACCATTTAAACGGTGGATAACCCTATTTCTTAAGAAACCCACTCTTAACCCAAATCTTTTAGAGAACTACAGACCGGTTGCCCTTCTACCTTTCATTGCAAAACTACTTGAACGAGTTGTGTAAACCAAGTTCTCGAACAACTACTCACAGAAAACCAGTCTGGTTTCAGAAGTGGGCATTCAACCGAGACTGCCTTGCTCTAAGTTGTTGAGCCCTGAAGGCAAGAGCGGCTTCAAAATCTGCAATAGGGAATGAGCCGATTAGGGTTTAAGAGGTTATATCGCGGATTTGAAAAGTCCCGGTTCAAAAACCCGCTAATATTTTTTATTGATACCGTTCTGCGGTTATGTGCTGTTTTCATGTTCTCATCAAAGACTGAAAGGTGTAAGAATCCCTCAGGTTGAGTTGAAGTGTAGAGAGTAAACACGGTCGTCCTTCCTGCTGAGGTGCGAGGCAAAGCGGGTCAGTCACGTGTGGTAAGACGCCGAAAATTAAGTAGCTTCTCATGAAACTCACAGCCGAGATTCACGCAACCGGACGTTTTTTTTGTCTTATTGCAAGCAACTCATCTCTTTTCTGGACTTGCACAAACTGCGTTGCAAAGCAATCGTTTTCCAAAATGTCATTTAAGTGAAAATATGAAGTCTGTAAACGCCCTTTAACACAGGCCAGAGACGCTGAAGACGGACGCACAGAGAAATACTGTAGCAGACAGATCACTCACTGTTCATGATGCACAAACTAATGGAAGAAAATCCTCAATATTGATTTAGGGGTTTATATGAATGTGTTTCTGAGGGGAACTGATTGCCTTCAGAAAAGTTTACGTGGTATTTCTTTTAATCTCGTCTCTGTATAGATCATATTTTAACCAAGTGCTTGTTTACGGTGGGATAACCAAGGAAACCTGTGACTACTGCTGCTCCAGAAAGGAAGCTCCTGCTGGCAGAGAAAGGGGATATGAAAAAAACTTCATTCAGAGCTTTGTTGGTTGCTTCAAAATTGGCTATTATTAAATCAATTATGGATGATGAAAATGATATACAAACTAAACTATATATGAAATGATATAGAAGTGATTTGTATATTAAGTTATGATATATATAAAAAATATAAATTCCACGCGCTGTGGTTAGAAATCAAGTTTTTTTGGGCTGATTTATTGGTCACTATGTGTTGTTTTTAAGTGCTTTAGACAAAACCAGTGCCAATCTATGTATTCAACCAGCATTGCTGAGTAGTTTTACTTAAAACTGATAGTTCCCATCTAAAAGAGGCAGGTCACCAATGAGCAACGGGTTTAAAAGTGACAAAAAACATAGGACACTTTGTTTGATAAGTCACACGAAAAGGCTCAGGCAAACAGAATGCGCGGTCAAGGGAGCTATTCCTAGCATATCATTATAATGTGCTGACAAAGCAGAGGGTTATAGTGAGAAGCCGAGCCAGGTTAATCGGTAACAGTTATCATTTTTCTGAGATGTTTTCGCCACAATGTTAATATTTCCCATATTTTCATGATTCATGGCTGAGTTAGGCGCTTATTTATTTGTAAATTAGAAAAAAGCCGCAAAACCGCTAATTGAAGGAAGAATAACCCGCCAATGGCAGCAGTGTAAACGTAGGTTAGCCCGGGGAGGTAAGCTGACTCCTCTCCCGCCAGATGACATTCAACGATTTGGGCATCGACAAAACTTGGATGCATTTGAGTATTCAAGCCTTGAGGGAAAACAAACATCGTCACAAGTAGGTAAATTAATGAATGGTACAGTATCCACTGTAGTTGTTCAGCTAGTTAAAAAACAGTTGGTATCAGTATAATCCGTGTACGAACCAGCGCAAAGCAGATAATGTTACTCACGGAAGTTGCCATCAAGTCTCCTTGCTTAGCATGGAACTTACCGAGCTTATTTTCTGTTCAAACAACATTTATGGCTAATTAAACCAAATTTCCACCTTGCCATTGCCATGTGTGAGTTTACTACCAGTTTAGTACAGTTCAGGAGGCGATGGGCTCATGGCTCGGCCGCTGTGTGGTACGCGGGGCTAATTTGGTAGTCTAGATACGCGTATAGTAAAGGAGGCAAGGCTTGTAGAGAGCTTGCATTCAGCTATGTAAGGCATGAGAAAATATTTTCCAAGAGAAAAAAATTTTAATGTCATTTTGTGATCAAAGATTGAAAGTTTAAAGGCTACATGTTTGCCTACAAGGGGGACTCTTTAACATAACGGTAATTACAGATTTAGGTTAAATAAATATGTCAGTTTTTATTTTTCTTCTTTTTAGGAAACAAATGAAAGAAAAAATAAACATTCTACTGTTTTTAATATTCTGTATGTTGCTCAAAAAACTAAATATATTGTGTTCAGCGGAAAAAAAGTTTTTTTTTTTTTTTTTACCAGTCGATTTTAAAAAATACCACCAGTTTTAAGAGCTGTAATGGACAATAATGCATTACCGTGGAAACGTGTATTTTGTTTGGGTTTCATACCGCAACAATCTCAATACTAATACCAGGCCCCAGTGCCTTTCATTCAATACTTCAATCTGTGGAATCTGTCCGACGCTTTTGATCCGGTGAAACCACCAGATCCTCCTGCCACCTAATGGCAATGGCATCCAGGAAACCACACTCCAGTGGTTTGCGTCATGTACCCTACTTCAAGTAGGGTCCTCCCAGGATGGTATAATAGTCTGGAGAGGTGGCAACGAAGGCATGGAGAAAGAAGTCGACGAAAATCTACAAAGAAACATCTAAAAGAATCACTGAGGGATGCCTCCAGGTGCGACCTCGTGTCTTGGACCACTTTCTTCTCGTTACCCTGAGACATCACTATGTTCTGTAGGTTCCGCCGCAATGGCTTTTAGACATATAGTAGACACAAACGTGCGCACGGTCCACAGGTCGAGCGGGCTTGTCTACAGGGAGCCGCCATCAGCTTCGACACTCGAATTAAACCATGGCGAAAGACAAGAACTGCTAGGTGTGGTTGTCATAATTTCACAAAACCCATCGTTTTATCAAAATTTCACCATCCAGTTAGGCACATCAACCATAACTCCTTCAAAAACAGCTAGAAACCTTGGAGTTATGATTGATGATCAGCTGACTTTCTCAGGCCACATTGCTAAAACTGCCCGGTCCTGCAGATTTGCTTTATTCAACATCAAGAAGATCAGGCCCTTTCTTTCAGAGCATGCTTAACAATTCCTTGTTCAAGCTCTTGTTCCGCCCAGGCTGGACTATTGCAATGCTCTCTTTGCAGGTCTTCCAGCCAGTTCTATCAAACCTTTACAATTAATCCAGAACACGGCAGCAAGATCAATTTTTACCAGAGATCTGACAGATACCTGTGCTGTTAGAGACGTGTTTTCTTCAGCACATAACTCATATTTCACAGGTATATTCTCGTCACGTGGCTGGTCTGGACAGAGAGTGAGTCTCCGCTTCACTTCACTGAAGGAAGTGTGTGCATGCACAGACAGACGGACAGACGGAGTGCAAAAATTCAGACTAAAACACATTTTGCTCAAGTATTTGTTGTTAGATGTTACATGTAGGTTTAAAGTTCTTCAAATGGCACAGGTAGCTATATTGTGATGAGAGCAGTACCTGTAAAAGATGACGGTAATGAGCTTAATGTGTTCCTCTAACCCTTACTTTCAGAAACAGTCATTTCTTTTTGTTTTATAATGCAAAGTTTATAGATAGTCACTATATGTGTTCTTACAGCCTTCAGTCCATGCAGTTTGAGGACAATATTTGGCAGAATGTGGAATAACTTTTATTAAATACAAAAAATAAAATGTACATTTATACAATTAACTAATTAAGGCATTATTAGTCGCAGCCCTAGTTCAATTATTTAGAGATTTAAAAGATCAGATGAGCAGCAAAACCATTTTATCTGTAAAAAGGCTGCATCTTAAGGTTGCATTCACAACAGCACCATAAACTAACCCTATAAGCAACACTTCACAGCTCAAACAACACAGTGCTCTTCGTTCACCCAGCTGTGCCTTCAGAAAACGTTCAGCCTCAGGAACCACGACTGTACTCCACTGTTTACCTGTCTTTTTCAGCCTTTCAGAAGAGAACCATCCTCACCTTTATCAGGGTGTTTCACAGTGTCTTGAAATATAGTTTCACCCAAACATGAGATGGGTCGTCATTCACTGATAGAATGATCCTCACACGTCACGGTTGAGCGGTTATTTGATGAGCGCTGTGTACGTGCTGCTCAATGAAAGCCTAATCTAAAGGGCTCCTATTATGTGCTTTTATAAACTCTTGGTTTGGTTTTTGATGTGTACTAGAATAGGTTTTCAGGCTGGTTTTTGATGTGTACTAGAATAGGTTTTCAGGCTTGATTGTTTTCACATATTTTACATTAGTGCAGCACCTCTCTTCCCAGTCAGTCTCAAATATGGAGACAGATCAGCCTCAAAAATAACACATTTTTAAAACAAAATTCATAAATGCACAGCACAATTTACATTTACAAAATCTGATTCGTAAATTCAAAACACAATTCATAAATACACAAGTAAAAGCATAAATATTTCCCCAAATGCTCACACAAATGCATCTTACCTAAATAAATTTAAAATGTTTACACAAATATGTATATATAAAGTTCTTGAATTAATTTCCATCACATACAGTATATGAATAATGTTGCATGTGTTTATGGATCGTTGAATCTGCATTTGCAGATCGTCACACATGCGTGGACTGCTTTGAATTTGTGTGTGGTATTTTTGAGACCTTCCTGGCAGGTTAAGATTCATAAATATCTTTTTTTGGAGGATGTTCCTTCAGCAATCGCTTTGATCTAAAAAAAAAAAAAAACAATTTAGAAAAGAGAGATATCCACCAATCAAAACGCTCTTTACTGAACAGACTCGAGAAGCTCAAGCTGCGCTTGTACTGTGCATTGTTTCTATGATCGGGTCCTTGATGTAAAGACATTTTAATGGGCAGTGTTGGGCAAGTTACTCTGAAAATGTAATTAAATTACTGATTACTCCTTTCAAAAATAATCATGTTACTGTTCTGATTACTTTATTTCAAAAGTAATTATTAATTAGTTACATTACTAGTTACTGTTACTTTATTCTCCATTACATTTATGAAATCCCAGCATACACGCTCCCGATAAGTATTTGTTATTAAAGCATCAACATTCACAGAACACTGTTATTTTTAACTAAAGCAAGCGGCTGCTGCGTGCATGGTTTGGTATTGTAATGACCCGGCAGTGAGCGCTAGCAGCCAGGTGCATTATGGGTATTTGTTTAGAGTTGATTTATGTGTTAATTAAGCAAGATGGTTGGGTTTTTGCGTTAGCAATGTTATTTGTGTTTATGTTCAAGTTAGTTCGGGTGGGTTTGGTTCATTTACTGCCTTGTTATAAAAAGTGTGGCTGTCACCGTCATGAGAGAGATGTGTAGAGGAGGCACTTGGCGATATGGACTTGCTTGTGTGTGTTCTTATTCTGTGTTTAGAATTAAAGGAGAAAGATGACGGCATTGCTCCTTGCTGGAATGTTCTGTGTGTGCGCGCTCCAGTTCACAGAGACACTCAGGGTTTTGTGGTGTATAGGTGAATGTTCGCACTCTCCAGTAACCAAAATTTAAAGTCTGTAAGTGTAGATCGATATACTCTATAATTACTATTTTGAAAATTATAACGCATTAAATTACTCCGTTACTAAAAATGAAATCAAATGACAGTAACGCGTTACTGCTAAACACTGTTAATGTGTATTCTTTTTATAGTACCTGATTACAATTTCTACAAAATCACATTATGATTTATATCGTTCGCACAAAATACAGCTACCCGGTTAACCTGCTGTCTCATACACCAAAGTTGCTCAATCTGTAATGTTATCAAATAAGTGTTAAATGTCCAGATATTTCATTTAATAACAACAATTATGTAATGTGTTTTGTTGTTGTTGTTGTTAGTAGTAGTATCAGATTCACAGTAACTTTTGATCAGACATTAAAAACAGCTATCACCACGAAGGGAGATTTCGAACACACAGCCGAGAGATTTCAGCATGGTGGATGAAAACCACACTCAACCAGTGAGTAAAGTCATTTTTCTTATCTGATGGCATTTTCTTATGATTATAGCTGGTCGCAATGGTAACTTTAGAACCCACTGACTACAAATCGTATTTAAAATTATGCAATAGTTTAGCATCGAAATGGTTGTTTTACTGATTGTTTATCGCCCATTCATCCTGTGATTACTAAAGTCTTCCTACGAACACCAGTTATAATATAAGAAAGCTGACGTGGACTAACAACTTTGTAACACTGCACACTTAATTAACTAAAACAACCTTTAATCATAAGAAAATGCCATCAGATAAACAAACGGCTTTACTCACTGGTTGAGTGTGGTTTTCATCCTCCGTGCTGAATCTCTTCGCTGTGTGTTCGAAATCTCCCTTCGGTGCTGATAGCTGTTTTTAATGCCTGATCAAAAGTTACTGTGAATCTGATACTACTACTACTAACAACAACAACAGAACACATTACATAATTGTTTTTATTAAATGAAATATCTGGACATTTAACACTTATTTGGTAACATTACAGATTGAGAAACTTTGGTGTATAAGACGAAAGGCCAAGCCAACAACAGTCGGAGGCCACAGCAGGCTAACCGGGTAGAAAATAAATCATAATGTGATTTTGTAGAAATTGTAATCAGGTGCTAAAAAAAAGAGTACCCATTAAAATGTCTTTACAAGTCAAGTCAAGTCAAGTCTGCTTTATTGTCAATTCTTCCACATGTACAGCACATACACACAGAGAATTGAAATTGTGTTACTCTCAGACCCTTGGTGCATACAGATAACATAAATACAGATAGGTACAGATTAAATATTAAATGCAACTATACAAATATACAAATATGGTAAAATGTAAAAATATATATATAAGCACAAGGCATATGGAGGATAGAGTGCAAACCAGTAAAGTAAACAACAGTGCAGATATAGTGATGTAGTGCAAAAAAAAGATTTTTAGTGCAAAAGAGCTTATTCAGACTGATTAAAGTGACAGTGTGTGTGTGTGTGTGTGTATTTGGGAGGGGGGAGTGGGAGAGTCCGTTAGAGGGTCAGAGTTCAGAGGTGCGTGGGGCAAAAGAGGGGAGGGGGGGCAAGGTCGGGAGGGAGTTCAGCTTCCTGACAGCCTGATGGATGAAGCTGTCCTTCAGTCTGCGGGTCCTGGCCTGGAGACTCCGCAGGCTCCTCCCTGATGGCAGCAGACTGAAGAAGCTGTGTGTCGGGTGGGTGGGATCACCTGCAATGCAGAGGGCTTTGCGGGTGAGACGGGTGTTGTAGATGTCCTGGAGGGAGGGGAGAGACCCGATCATAAACCAATTGCACAGTAACAAGCCGCGCTTTAGCTTCTTTGAGGTGTTCAGTAACGAGTGTTTTGATTGGTGGATTAAAGTCTCACCCGTTGGTGAACGGAACATCCTCCAAAAAGATATTTATGAATCGTTAAATAACCCACCAGGAGGTTCCAAAAATCCACACACAAATTAAGCAATCCACGCATGTGTGACTATTTGCAAATGCAGATTCAACGATCCATAAATACATGTAACATCATTCATAAATGTGTGATGGAAATTAATTCAAGAAATGTATATATACATATTTGTGTAAACATTTTAAATGTATGTAGGTAAGATGCATTTGGGGGAATATTTATGCTTTTACTTCTGTATTTGTGAATTGTGTTTTGAATTTACGAATCGTATTTTGTAAATGTAAATTGTGCCGTTAATTTATGAATTTTGTTTTGCAAATGTGTTATTTTTGAGGCCGATCTGGCTCCATATCAAACGCTCGGTTCACTTCTTGTTTTTGGTGAAGCCCCTCCTCCCAAAACACGAAATGTGATTGGTTAGCTGGTCCAGTGCGTTGTGATTGGTGAACCGCTTAGACGCTCTTCAGTTCAAGACAGTTACTGCATCAGTTCAGCTGCAAATAGGCAAGCGTTCATGAACAAGAGGATCCTGCAGAAGCTTCTGCATCTCTTCACAATGGCGACAACACGCTTATCAATCTCACTCTCATTTGTCCTCTTTTGTAAGTCAAGAAAACACTGTCTGAGTTTTTCTTTTGCTATTTGAGGGAACGCAGAACATATATTTGATGTAGTCTCCCATTCACTGCTATGGAATAAAGAAGTAATGGTATGACAATTTCTTATCACGATTATAGTGACCAAAATCATCCTGGGAATCAGTATTATCACGGTATTGTTAAAATGTGCTGGAAATATTCAAAAACTACTGACACATAAATCATTTTATAAACAACAAATAAAATGACTTTTGTTTGCATAAACACTAAAATAACAATACCAATGATGTCTGGATTTTAAATGACAACATGACTGACAACAGTTTATCTAATAACACGTACGAAATGTCCAAATAAAGCTTTGAAAAAGTTTCATAAAATGGTAAACCTCACTTTTCGGCCCTAAAAATAAAAAAGGGGTCAAGTCAAAGTGATAATTGATTAATATATAATTATATGTATTTTATCTGCTCCATAAATAATTCTAGATAACTTATCTGAATTGTTTAAAAATGTAGAATCCACATAAGCTTGTTTTTCATCGACCGGTCAAAATCTACAGCAGGGCATGCAGATTCAGTCTGTTTTCTGTCCCGACAGAAGCTGCACACAGACTGAATGTGAACGTGAGTGTCTGTAAATCCACTCGCTGACAGCAGGGGGCGCTGATGGAGCAGCAGAATTACAGCTGTTTCTCATAACCTCCTGCACAAAGCAGCACTGCGATTAAAACACTACTTTATTAGGTATTACATGGAGCGAAGACGAAAACAAAATGCCATCGAATCTTTTCTGAAGACAGTCAGAACCTTCAGAGGTACATTCATAATTAATCCAATCATATATTCATTTGTATAATTCCCTTAGCACTCTTTTAAAACCTCGCCGCTTTCTGCCATGTTTTCACTGAAAACAACAGGACTCTGCTGCTGTGCGCCGCATGTGACAGTTACTCAAACTCTGCTTTATGCTGGATAGTATTGATTTATCCACACATTTTCAAATCACGGTAATGGAATATGTTTTAATGCTAATTAAAAAATGAAGCGGTAATACTAACCGTGGGGAATTTTATCATGATTTATTGTCAAACCGGTAATCGTTCCATCCCTGCTATAGAAGCTTACCCAACTGTGATTCCTTAAAAACTCACTTGAAGAGACCACTAGTGTCCTACAGGTGTGAGACAAACATGATTTCTGTGTCACGCCTGTGTGACGTTCAGCACGCTTCTGTGTTCCTGGACACACACTTACAGTCAGCACACACACACACACAGAACTTCATCAGGACGGGACACTGTGGGAGTGTGAGAGGATTGAGCGTCACTGAAGATCAGAGCGTCTGAGACACAGAGTCAGATCCCACGGTTTCTGTGCTAGATCTCCTGCATGTGTGAGTCTGCCTGGTTACACACTCTCAGCCAATCACAGCCTCACGCTCAGGTCACATGACCACCAGCTCTCTGGGGCTGTGAATCACATGATCATCCATGAACGAGCTTATATCTGTTCGTATGTGATGTGTTCATATGAGAGGCCACAAACACACCGCAGCATCATATGATGAAGTGTGAATGATGATTAATGAGGCACAGATACAGTAACACAGAGAACAGAGCTTCAGTTCAGAGAGGAGCACACAGAACACAGACAGGAGATAAAGAGAGTCTTTCACACAGACAGCGTGAATGTGTGTGTGATATTTGACATGTGAGCGCGTGTTGAGTGTGTGTGGAGTCAAACACACACTGCTGGACATGAGTCAGTCTTCGGTGTTTCAGCGCCACCTAAAGCTCCAGTGTGTGTCTGCAGCGGCTCTGGACATGTGACCTGAAGCTCACGCCTCATTGGCCGACACAAAGAAAACAATGGACACAAACTGAGGAAGAACAGCAGTGTGTTCAGTGTGAGGGCAGATGCTCCACAGAAGCCAGAAGAGTCATAAACACTGATCCGAGTTCACCCTCACAACTCCTCATCTGTCCAAACACAACCGCATCCGTGCTGGAATACACAAAATCATCATTCTGACATCCCAAACCTGAAGAAACAACATTCCAGACGGCTGCTGCATGTGATCGCCACGCTTTTTCAGATTCATCCACGCTGGAATGCAGCTTTAAGCACAAAAGCCATGGTCAAGCACAGCTGAGATCTACAGCAGGACTCAGAGTTCAGCTCTCTGGAGCTCATTCAAGAAATGAGTTTTGATATTTCAATCGCTTAACAGCAAACTCTCTGCTGGCAGTTGTCAAGACGGCTAAACAATCTATTTCATCTTTTTTTTCAAGTTTTACTTTATTTTTAATTATTAAAAAATAAAAACTATGAGTGCACAATAATTCTATAAAAGCTAAACATTTAGTGAAATAACATTATTAAGTGGGGAACAAATAAAAGTGAAGTGTAGGACTAAATCTGGTCAAATGTTACACATTGCTCTTTGTATTGTTGTAAAATACATTCATGAAAAACAAGTAAATGTGTTTATATATAAATATAAACTATAAAATGAAAAGACATTTCTTTTAAATGTATAGCACAGTAATGAAGGCAGCAACACATGATAGATAAGACAGAACAAGAAACGCTCTAAAATAATCTTTCATTGAGCAAAAGTGTTATAAAATTTTTAAAACCCGAAAGCTCTAACGCAGAGCGTCACAAAGCGCTTATGTGCATTTCGAGTGCAGAATGATGAGCTTGAAGCAACCCGGAGTCACAGCGCTCCGCACAGAGAAGTTCACAACACAAGAGATACTGATGCGTAGTTTATTAAATCAGTGCGCTAGTTTATTGGCACCTTGTCGTGTTTACACAGTTTTTTTAAATAATCTCGTCGTAAAAGTCGTAACCGAACACGACACACAGCTTGAACACTGAACGAAGGATGACAGACCAATGCAGCGGAGAGAAGAGTTTACGAGAACTTAGAATTTAACAACTTCAATATTCATCTGTACCTCACATTCAACCATGGAACAGCTTCAGAACACTTTGACTTTGACTGTATGGTGCTTTATAATGCGTTTGTGCTTTTGTGGGGCTTAACAATAACACAGAATAGTATATGCAGAATATGGGATTTGGATCGGTCTCGTCTGACTGATACCCGATCCAGCAGAACATGCCAGTATCAGAGCCGATCAATCCATGTTTTTGAATAAATCAAGTAATCAATGATTCAGTAACCCATTCATATAGTCAGTCACTTGCCTCAATTCTGGAACAGAGCTCTAGACTGCGACCAAAACGGTCAGATTTGCAACAATTTTTTGAGAATGTGCGAGTCCAAATGTCTGCTCTGCTCCATACAGCGAGCAGGACTCAGATTTGACTGATCACGAGAAGAGAGCTGCTTTCAGTGCGAGCGCTTCGACTGTAGAGCCTGGTTTATACTCACCGCCTCAGCACCAGCGCAAAGGTGCACGCATAATGACGCCAATATATTCACACTAAAGTAAAGTAAAAGACCGCTTCTTAAACCAAAGAAGGTGAACATGTTGGTATTCTTGTGGAAAAAACATGCATGCACTGTCACCAACAGCAAGTTTAAAGGGGTCATATGATGCGATTTCAAGTTTTCCTTTCTCTTTGGAGTGTTACAAGCTGTTCGTGAATAGATGAGATCCCTGAAGTTGCAAAAACTACAGTCTCAAACTCAAAGAGATATTCTTTATAAAAGTTAAGAGTCAGCCACGCCTACCTAAAACGGCTCGTTCTAACACGCCCCCACATGTCTACCTCACTATGTGGGAAGATTTGCATAACACCACCCAAATGTGCACGCAAAGAGAGAAGGCGTAACTTTATTGTTGCTGCCGCCGTCATGTCGTGAAGATGCTGTGTGTTTCGTTATGAAAGTGAAACTACTTTGTTTGGTCTTCCAAAAGAGGACACGACTAGAAATCAGTGGTTAAGTTGTATTTACCTCAACACTGTTTTCCAGAACAGTTCAAACCCAAATATTCAGATTTTGCGCACATTTTTATGGAGGACTTCTCCTGATCCGTGGAGGTAGACTAAAATGCCCCCGGCTGTTCTGACTTCACACACTGTAAGTAGCGTTTTCATATTTAAAAGACTTGCCACTGAACGATGTAAAAAAAAACGCGAGATTGGATCATTGTAGAGTCAGCACTTGTTGTTTGTTCCATTTCTCCTATCACAGAATGCAGACAGGGTTTTATGTTTACGCGGCACGATGCAACGCAACGCGTAAAAAGACAGTATAAGTCATTATAATCAGTAATTATGTTCCCACTGGATGCAACAAATGCCTCTTTTATAATGGGTTTTTTAATGTTTTTGTCTCGTCGCTCCGGCTTGACAGGGCATCACAGTATGGTGAGGGCGTAACATTTCCGTCACACGCTTGATGTATTCAGCCAATCACAGCGCATTGGATAGCTGGCCAATCACAGCACCCCTTGCTTTTCAGACTGATGAGCTTTGTAAAAATCAATGCGTTTTTCAGAAAGGCGGGGCATAGAGGACAAAAACAATAATGTACAGTATGTGGAAAAAAATGTTTAACCTTAAACCACATATTAAACATTTCATTACACCAAATACCGAAATAATGGTTCTTGTTAGTCAACACATATGACCTCTTTAATAGAATGCCACATGCTATCTTATTATTTTGTCCATGTAAGCCTAGTTTGTCATTATGCCTACTTTTTTATTGTTTGTTGTGCTTTTTAATTGAGACTAAAATGACGCCATCTTTTGTTTTAGGTCCTAAAAGTGAAGGTTATATATGTAAGCAAAACAGACAATCAGTCAGGTTCAGTGTTTTCTCTGGGCTGATTGTGTTATGGTGTCAGTGTAACATTGTTACTCTTCGTATTTAAAAACGCTTATTTTTCACATAATTGACCTTTATTTCACACCGCTCTGTCCCTTCTCTGAGAAACGCCCTGATCAATTTCCTGTTTTTTTGAAGCCCCTCCCTCAGAAATAGGCGTTGGGCTCTGATTGGTTAGCTAGCCCAGAGTGATTGGGCTAAACCGCCTCTAGTGCGCGTCTAATCGTCCCGCCCCTCACCTCAGTGCATGTGCTCTGGTTGTATTGTAAACAACTGCATGTTAATATTGCTTATCAGTTTGAGCCGGATTGAGAAGCAGAGGATATTATTGAAGAGGATCGTGCAGAACCTGTGCAAGCACAGCTTTTAAGGATAGGCCAATGTTTTTTGGTTGTTGTTGTCTCATACTTTTAGATACACTGTTATTTCTAAATGCTACTGCTTATGTTAGCTTTTAATATACAGTTTTATCCTGATTAAAGCTTTAATACAGTACGCAACTGCCGTGTGTCCAATGTTTAACCGCTATCTCATAGCTAATGTGAAAATAAGTGTATTATTGTAATTGGTTGAGCTGAGAGAGAGAGAGAGAGAGAGAGAGAGAGATGCAGGAGGACGCGGGAACAAGATTATGAACCGCTGCTTTAGAACACTGATTTTGAATCTTGTGAATCCATTAGAATCGTTTGAAGACAGAATCACAATTCATAAAGGAACAGATTTTTACGTGCACCTCTAGTTTTCTCTTCCTCTTCTCTAAAGCAGCGCAGCATGGCCCCGCCTCCTTTGCTGCCTTTTCCCGAGGGCGGGGTTTATCTGGGTTTGTGATGTCATGAACCCGGGAAGTAGCTTGTTGTAGTCCCTACCAGCCATTTTTGTAGGCATTAAACTGCCAGAATTTTAAAAGATGATATCTCCGTTTGCATTGAACTTTCAGCTTCATAACTTTGCAGATATTGTTTATGCTCAAACAGCAACATTACACACTAACCAACCTTAAAAAAGTGAAATCGCAATCAGCCACCCCTTTAAAGTATTTCTACAGCGACTGATTTGTGGCACATGAAGCCTGTGAACTGTGAATCACCGCTTCTAACTCTACAGCGGTTTGCACTGCAATCATTTCTCATTCACTAGAATACCATCAGATGGCTCGTCTGTCCTGTGCGCATGGTGTTATTGTTTTGTGATGAAACGCTGCTTACGGGTGATCGAGAGCTCAAGCCCTTAACTCTTCAGACTCAGACTTCACTACAGCAGGCTCTTCAGATGATACGGCCCTCAAACCTCCAGAGAGCCCACTAATGCACTGGCTTTCACACTTTTTAGAGAGCGACACTATTATTTATTTTAATTGACCAAACCCATGCATACAACAACATGCATCAAGTCAAGTGTGTGTGTGTGATGATCAATGTTTACATGCCAATAAAAGCATACATTAAATATGTTGATCATAGCAATTCATATGCATTTTAAGCTTGAAAATTTTGATTGCATGGACTTTCAATGAAAGGACAGAAATCATTTTGGCTTCAATAAAAAAAATAATTAAAAAGAATCAAAGTCTTGTGGTTTTGGCACGACATGAGGGAGAGTAAATACTGCTTTTCCACTGTGGGGCCAGCGCTACTGTGAAACACACCTCTGTGAAGAAACCGTCACACAACCCCAGCATTTCACCAGCGAGGGGACCACTAACAAACCTACATATGGACGTTTGGTCCTTACATAAAGACTTATGGCTTCAGCATCAATATTTTTATATACCGATGATTTACGATAAAAATAGTCATTCATTAAGTTGTGTCAACATGCTAAATCAAACAGATAGTTATAATTATTTCACATAAAGAGAGAACACACATACGCTACGTGCTCCGCACAAAACAACTCCATTAGGGCTTTTACTCCAAATGCGTACATGTATAACACAACAGAACCTCAGGGTTATCCCTTCAGCCAAAGCAGCAGAGGGAGCTAGATGATTTACACGGAGCATATGCAGTTTATGACATATGCAGGAGCAAAGACACGCGGAGCAGACAGAACAAATATGAACCCAATACGTGATTATAATCATATATGATTTATCTGAGTTCTGGTATTTTCAGAAGCATACCGTGCTTTTATTATCGCGATTGTTAGCATAGGCTACGCAGCCTTTAGCATCGCGTATAACACATTTCTGTGTCATGCGGTGATCAGAATTCAGTTCATTCAGACACTTGCCAAGTTTTGCCTTTAAAATAGTTTTAAATGTTGATGCTAGTTGATAGCTTGTTATGAAATCATGTGAAATAAGCAGCGGTGGCGCGTCTCTATCTCGGATAAACTCATAGCCACTCCTCCAGCCCCCAGGGGCCCGCCGAGGCCCCATCAAGAGGCCGTGGAAACACACTAGCACGCCCGCAGGCTCATTTCTGGCTGATCGGCCGCCTCGCAGCTGGTCAGCACAGCACTGAGGTTCAAGGAAGTAAGTGAATGATTCAGAAACAGGAGCATGAGCTCAGACTGCAAGAATGCAAGCAGTGAGGAAGCTCTTCTTCATCAGTGCACTGCTGTCTTCAGAGCAGGCCGATGCCGTCTGACAGCCCGTTACTATCCACTACAGCTATCTGGCTTTTTATTCAGTACTGTGCTAAACTAAATCTCTCAGTCTTTGGCAGAGGGATCGACACACGAGCTGTCACACAGGACTGAAACGGTGTAATAATGTGATGCACAGATCCAGAGATCCAGAGCTGAGCTCGTTTATATCTGTGTGGAGCCGGTTTACAATCAAGCTGCTTTTTTGTCGCATTGAGTGTCTCTGCGCATGCGCAGCAGATCACACCCATCAGCAGAGCTCAATCTCTCCGATAAACCCTCGACTTCAGTAGAAATGACTATTCTGCTGTAACCCTATAACGGAGTAGTCTCGAAGCTGCAGTGAAGCTGGTTGTGAATGTAGTAAGACTCAATCGACACCGACCTTGTACACTTGTCCGTAGGTGCCATTGCCGACCACTTCCACCAGCTCAAAAATACCAGCAGGGTCCTGCAATCACACAAAGAGCGTCGCACAGGTTAATAAGCGACGCGAGGCGAGGCGACGCGAGGCGACGCGACGCGGACACGCTCGGAGACAGCCGCTCACCCGCAGAGAGGCGAGGTCGATGTCCACCAGGCTCTTCGCCGGAGAGTCGTTCGCCATCTTCTCCGAGAGCTCGAGTCTGAAGCGATGCCGCGTGTGCTCCGTGCGCTTCAGACGCCGCTCAGCATCGCTGTGTCGCGCGTGCGGTCAGGCCTGCGGCTCGCGCTATTGTTCGCGGTGACGATGAGGATGAGGATGAGGAAGCGCAGCGGAGTCTGGGTCAGTGCATGGCGGAGGAGTGGGCAGAGACAGCCGAGGGGAGGGACGGGGGAAGGACCGTGCACACACTCAGCTAGATGTGTGTGTGTGTGTGTGTGCGTCTACTTCTGAAACAGGAGCATATATGTAGATATACTGTATACTGTATATAGATAGATAGAATTCAACTTTGTTTTAAATAAATACATCACAGTAATGCATTTACTCTAATGCAAAAAATACTTAAATAAGTAGGACATCATATCATCTTATACTGCTGTTAATTTATACTGATTTCAATAAAAACATTTAGAAATATACAAGATGAATCTCATTAATATACATTATTGTTGCAGTCCTTGATGCTGATTGGTCAATAACTGTGCAGTGTTCGAACTATACCGTGGACTTTGGGGGAGCCCACTTGTTTGTTTTTTATAACGGGGGGGGTTTGTGCGCATGCGCGTGCCTCAAAAGGGGGCTTACAATGAATTACAAAGATACATAACAGCTACAAGTGTATGCACTACTTGCTTTATGCAAGCACTATAATTAATACCCTAATTCCTCCGTTCAGTTAGGCCCAAGACATCGAGAGTCACGCAGACCTATAACAACCCAGCCACAACACATAATTGCGAATAACATGCCTTACCTTAACACAGAATCGACCACAGAGTCCAGCGATTATATTTTTTCTACGAATCTTTGAGTTAACATGTACTAAACATGAGTGGAATTTGCACCGCAGCGCCCCCACACCTTGATGCTCTTATCTTTATTGAAGTGAATTAGGTTTAAATCGCCGTCATGCATGAATGAATGATATTTTTGCAATTTTACACATAATAATCCACAGTAATCACATTACACAAAACTGAAATTGCACGTCAAAATAACACATTGTCAATATTTTTTGAGACCCCCCAAAATTTCACAAATCAGGTTTTCAGGGGAGCCCATGTCTTATTAAGGGGCCAGAGCTGCCCCTAGCTCCCCGTAGTTCGCACCCTGCTTCTGTGTGTTTATTTACAATACAGCATGGCTATGAAGCTTCACCGAACATATCAACAATCAGTCATCTGTAAAGCCCTTACATTATGATTTTCAGCAAAAGTAGCTGGCTGTTAAGTGCATACTTAAGCGAATCGGGATAGGGGTCCTATTTTGCTCTTTTACAAAGTCTTGATTTTGTTTTGGGGGTGTACTAGAACATGCTCTCATGCTTGCTGGTTCGAAAAACACATTATTTTTCACATATTTTACATTATTAAAATACCTCTCTCCCCCTGTTGAAAAAAACAGGTAGGTTAGATATGTTTTGACGCTGGCCAGGGCTGGACTGGGACAAAACATCGGCCCTGGCATTTGTTTTGGTCCAGGCGGCCCATCACCACTTCGATATATATATATACACTATACCAGCAACATTTTGGTGAACATAAGATTTTTTTTTTTTTTAGAAGTCTCTTCTGCTCACCAAGCCTAGCATTTATTTGATCCAAAGTACAGCAAAACATTTTGAAATATTTTTACTATTAAAAAAACTGTTTTTTCTATGTGAATCTCTGTTAAGCTGTAATGTATGTCTGTGATGTGCAGCTGTATTTTCAGCATCATTCCTCCAGTCTTCAGTGTCACATGATCTTCAGAAATCAGTATAATATGCTGATCTGCTGCTCAAGTAACATTTCTGATTATTATTATTATTATGTTGAAAACAGCTGAGTAGATTTTTTTTCAGGTTTCTTTGATGAATAGAAAGTTCGAAAGAACAGCATTTATTTGAAATATTATTTTTTGTAACATTATAAATGTCTTTATCGCCACTTTTGATCAATTTAAAACATCCTTGCTAAATAAAAGTTTTAATTTCTATCATTTCCCAAAAAATTAAATGAAAATAAAAATAAATAAATAAATCATTCTGACTCCAAGCTTTTGAATGGTGTAGTGTATAATGTTACAAAACCTTTTTTATTTCAGATGAATGCTGATCTTTGGATCTTTCTTACTGTTCAAAAAAATTTTGACTGGTAGTGTATGTATGTAGCCTATGTATCACACTCATATCACATCTTGTTTTGGATAAGAATAAAACGTCAGGTCCGACAATATCGTGTCTTTTTTTTATTTAAATCTAGCTTTATTCACATTGCCCCATGGAAACCTTTATGAACACACTTGACTTGACTTGGCTAAAGAATCGCGTGGGATGAATTTACGTTTTATTAAAAAGTGTTTACGTATTCTACACTCATGGCGCGCACACATATTAGGATAGGTTAGATGCCTGCCTCCGCTGCGAGTCCCTATCAAGCACTTTACAGATTTAACTACTCTCTTCTTCTCCTCCTCTCTGGCTCTTTGGCCCGCATCACTCACCACAGAGCAAGCCTGTTCTTGATAATTCTCCTGTGAAAACATGGGAAAAGCAGACGAGGAAGAAGTTGAGGTGAAGCGATCTTTATAAAGGCGGAGCAAAATACTTCATCGCTCAGTCTATAGCGCATTGTGATTGGATGTTTACGCTGTCAATACAGGAGACAAACCAACGTTCCACTTCTGCTCTCTGTCCGTGGCGTGATGTCCGTCAGGCAAAAAAAACATTCTGTTGGCCCACTGGGAAAATGCCCGGTATGCCCGATTACCAATCCAGCCCTGACACTGGGATTATGCTGGTCCTTTGCTGGTTTATGCTGGTCCTTTTTCATAATTGTAACAACATATTTCCATACATAATATTTAGGTGATGGTAATAAATTGTGAAAACTTGAGGCTACTGCAGCCTTCTTCTTTCGTCTTGCGTCTTTGTTCTGATGCAACCACGACCTCGCCCCTCCCCACCCTCCAACCATTCTAATTTCTGTAGGCGGGAATTCTTTTTAATGATATTCTAATGAGCTGCTTTGTGACATCACAAAGCCCGGAAACCAACGCTGTAGTCCAAACGAGCCGTTCGTTGTAGTTCTTGAAAAGCGATTTTTAAAAAACGAAACATCTCCCTTTGGAATGGACTTTGAGATTTGTAACTGTCTAGATCTTTTTTATCCCCAAACATATACACTACACACTGACTAAAATTAAAAAAGTGAAAAAGCATAATAGGACCCCTTTAAAGAACTACTGTCAGGATTTACTAAAGAAACGCGTGGGAAAGTAGCACTGAAAAAGCCTGACACAGTTATTTTTGCGACTCTATGGCAAGCCGTTTTAGCTTAAAATAATCCCAGTGTTACTCGTCCTAATTGCATTTTTCTAGTAACAGTTTCAGTTAGAGAGCTCTACAAATGACTTTTTACTAGTCATATATTTCCATTGACTTCCATTCATTTTTAATTAGAGAACTCTACGATTGAAATTGTACTAGTAAATATTACAATAGAATATTTTAAGCTGAAACGGCTTGCCATGCATACGACTCACCTTATTGAATATGCGTTTGTAGGAGTTTCTTTGTCGATCTGTAAATTTATGGGCGGAGACTATTTAAATGAATCATGCAACGCTAAGATTTGCGCTAATCAATTCACAGGTATTTGCGGCATTATTTAACGCATCTTAAAACAGGTGGTAATTTGTGCTGCTCTTGGTGGATTGCGCTGGTCATTAAAATGTGTTCTTTTAATCTGGCCCTGTGTCATTTTTTAGACTAAATAATGTTTACGTTGTGTTGACGGTAAAAATTCACCTTGAAGCGTGCACTTTAGATGCCCGGATAATGCTTAATTAACCAAAACAAAAAACACTTCAAGCATGCAACTGTCGCAGCTTTAATTAGATGCTGTAGGGGGAGGAGCTATCAGAGTGATGATGAATGATGAAATAACTTATACTGTCATTCATACACTAGACCAGGGGTCGGCAAACTTCTGAGCATGAAGTGACATTTTTAATGCTTCTAGTTAACCACTGTGCCAGTAAGCCCCTCCCCCACACCCCACCTCACCTCCACCTTTTTAAATGCATGCCGCACATATAGAGCAGGCCTTTTCAAATGATGGGCCAAATCCAGCCCTCGGATGAGCAGTAGCACCCCGGCCCTGGGGACAGATTCACCTTTCTGCCATAGCGTTGGCCTTTTTAAAACACAATTCAATATTTTAAACTTTGCAAAACCTTTCAAACAATGACAATTGAAAATCTGTTAAAGAATGTAATAGAAAAGGAAAACAACCTCAGTTTTAGTTGTTCATCAGAGAAAACATCTTTAAAAGCTTGGAACGGTTAATAACTGCTTAATGAAATCAGAAAAGACAAAATAAATGTTACTGTAAACTTCACAAATGTAGACCGCTTCCTCACGTTTGACTGTTGTTCGGTGTGACTCTAATGAAGCTGTTTATGTGGTGGTCAGCGATGTAGAGTTAAAACAACATTCATCCATATTTTAGTAATTTTGTCAAAGATTACATGCCTATTAAAAGATTATAACAAAGTGTAAACATGATGTAAAAGCGATTCATTGTGTAGAAATAATTGATTTTAATTATAAAGGAACTTCGTAATTGACAGTTAGTTAGTACCTAATTATAAATGGAGCGTTCTTTGTGCCATAACAATATATGGAATAAAAATAGATGTCAAAATAGATTTCGTATATTTATTTATTCATATATATGACATGTCTCCACCACTTTTTGAAAGCCTTTGAAACAATATAACATGCAGAAGACTCAAAGTAAGGCAAAGTAAAAGCATCTCCAAACAAGTCGTTCGTCATAATTTAATTCATTCATGTAACATAAAATACATTTGCACCATAAAATACATTGCAGCAGATTTATAAACAGTAAACGGCATAATTATGTGCGCAGCGCATGGACCGCACACACTCTATTGTGTGATAGCGATGAAGTAAACAATCCTTTATATTTACACATTTAGATTAAATATACCACCCTCATGAATTAAGTTAAGCACACAAATTACATTATAAAATTATCAAGAAGGTAAAAAATCTATAGCCTTCTGTCAGACTCTGTTCCATGTTTTGTCTATGTCTTGCTCCCCAGGTGTTTCTTATGTTGATTTCTTCCCAGGTGTTTCCCATGTTTAATTTCCATTGATCCCGTCATCCTGTTCTGTGTATTTAAAGTGTTCCCAGTCCCTAGTTCTCTGTCCGCAGAGTTAAATTAATCCTGAAGTTGGCTCTCCTTGGTTCATGGAATTAAAAATTAAAAGTATTGTTAAAAAGTATTCTCAGTGCCTCCACGTTCCCTCCTCTAGAAGCTTCATAAAAGCATCCTGACAGACACAGCGGACCACCAATTACAGACGGCAGTGACCTTCTTTTTTGAAAGGGTTTGTTGATGCCTGGTCCCCCCCCCCCCACTCACGCGGCATGGACGAATACGCCTGCTCGTTCCATCGCCATAGACCACGAAGATCTCCCCTTCGATAGTACGCAAGCGGAGTTATCGCAAGCTTCCACTGCTGACAAACATGGGTGCGTGCTTTAGAGGACCAAATTTTCTTTTTTTCTTATGTCTTTAGAGGACGCCGTCCTTAATCAGCTGTTCTGACTCGGGGCCCACTACCATCACCCCGTGGACCTCCCAGACACCACTGGACTAAGTTGAAGGGAAGGTGTCTTCCGGTGTCTGGGGAGTGTCCAGTCCCGAGCCAGAAAGTCCCAGTCCGACCCGCGTCAGCAGGCTCAGCTCAAGTCAGACGGTAGTTCCAAGTCAAGTCAGTCGGTAGTCCGAGTAAGTATCAGCCGAGACGCAAATTATATGGCAAAAGCTCAACGGACATTCACCAGTGTGTGGAAAGCCCCGCCATGCGTTCATTGGGGCTCCTGTGTCGGGCCTACACAGCCCCAGAGCTCGACTCCAGTGTCGGCCTCCAGCCCCCAAAACCACTCCAGACAGAACAAGAAGGTGCCTCAAAGGCGCTTTTGCTGTGGGCATGCTCCTCCAGAGCACCTACTGTGCCAGCACCACTAAGCAATACATGATCCCCAGTTAAGCCCATGGAGGGATCCGATCAGTTAAGCCCACGGAGGCTCCTGAACCAAGTTCACACAGGGAGGGCTCCTGTTCCCGAGTAGAGCCCAGGAAGGGCTCCTGAGGCCAGTCAAGCCAACTGAAGGGATCTCTGATCCCCGTTTTAAGCCCAGGGGGGCTCTGATCCCCATTAAGCCCAGGGATGGGCGCTCAGGCACGACATATGCAGCCCGTAAATTGGGGGGGGGGGGGGGGCCGGTAGTAAAGTGCTACCGCCATAGGGGCCGAGGCGCGAGGTCTAGACCGCGGCCTCGGAGGCTGCTTTGTCATGGCCTCCTAAACTACCTGCTCCGCCTTGGCCTCCCGAGTCCCCTGCTCCGCCCTGGCCTCCCGAATCCCCTGCTTCGCCATGGCCTCCTAAACTACCTGCTCCACCATGGCATCCCGAGTCCCCTGCTCCGCCATGGCCTCCTAAACTACCTGCTCTGCCATGGCCTCCCGAGGCTCCTGATCCGCCATGGCCTCCTAAACTATCTGCTCCGCCCTGGCCTCCCGAGTCCCATGCTCCGCCATGGCGCCCCGAAGGGGAGGGGGGGTGGGAGCTCTGGAGGTCCCTCAGGACAGACACAGGACAGTGGGCCTCCAGAGCAGTACCTACCACCACCTGCCACCTTTGGATGTTATTAATGGCATGAGAGGAAACGCCGTCCGGAGGGGGGCGTTAGTCAGACTCTATTCCAGGTTTTGTCTAGTCTTGCTTCACAGGTGTTTCTTAACAGCTGCAGTGAGAATTGATAAATCACATCACGAACGCGACCCCAGTTTATAAAACAGCACTGGTGCCCCTCAGGGTTGCGTCATCTCCCCACTGCTCTTCTCCCTCTACAACAAAGACTGCACGTCTAAAGACCCCTCTGTCAAACTCCTGAAATTTGCAGACGACACCACACTCATCGGCCTCATCAAGGATGGAGACGAGTTTGCTTACAGACAGGAGGGTTAACGAGTGGCTGTTCTGGTGCAAGTCTTAACAACTTGGAGACATCAACTCGACACACCCTCAAAACTGTGGAATCGATGATTGTTGACATCGATGGAGGAACCACACCCTGCACTCCCCCCAATCACAATCAGGATAGCACTGTAACGACAGTGCAGCTTCAGGTTCCTGGGCACACACCATCTCTCAGACCTGAAGTGGGGACACACTGCTACATTGGACAACCACAGTAACCCAGCACTGTTACGCAAAAAAGGCCCAACAAAGGTTGTACTTCTTTTCGCCAGCTGAGGAAGTTCAACCTCCCACAGGAGCTGCTGAAACAGTTCTAGCCGTCATCGAGTCTGTTCTGTGCACTTCAATAACTCTGGTTTGGTTCAGCTACAAAATCAGACATCAGAAGACTACAGAGAAGGTTCGGATTGCTGAAAGGATTATTGGTGCCCCCCTACCTACCCTCCAAGGACTGTATACATCCAGAGTGAGGAAAAAAGCTCAGAAAATCACTCTGGATCCATCAAATCCAAGCCATCTCCTTTTTTAACTTTTGCCATCTGCGTTACAGAGTACCGAATACCAGGACAGCCAGGCACAAGAAAAGTTTCTTCCCCAGGCAATCTACCTCATGAACAGTTAATGCTCTCCCATTGTGCAATTAAAGTCCAGTATGTGAAATAACCTTATACTTATTTATCACCCAAAATCCTAGTACATCCCTACAACTTTATTCCTTTACTTCCTATTCCATCTATAGCACACCTGCACATACAATTTATTCTTTTTTTTGTGTGGTTTATATTTATGCATGTGTAATTTATTCACATCTCACTTTTATTATCTGTATGTTGTTGTTGTCTCAGTGTACTGGAAGCTTGTAACACTATAACAAATTCCTTGTATGTGCAAACACACTTGGCAATAAAGCTCTTTCTGTCTTATGTTGATTTCTTCCCAGGTGTTTCCCATGTTTAATTTCCATTGATCCCAGGTGTGTGTTTCATCCCGTCATCCTGTTCTGTGTAGTTAAAGGTTCCAGTCTCCTATTTCTTGTCACGCTGTTAAATGTCATCCTGAGTTTGGTCTCACTTGGTTCATGTGGAATTAAAAGTCTTGTTTAAGTATTCTCCAGCGCATCCTCGTTCCTCCTAGTAAAATGTGCACCTTCACTGTTAGACATTTCAAAGGGTTTTCAATACTGTTGCCAGTAAGTTACTGTAATTAAGATTAACAGTAGCAAACTGTATTTGGTTTACAGTTGCAAACTGTACTGTTTTAGAGTAAATTACTATAAAAAATCCAATTCATCTGTATACTACTGTAGTTCATTTATTTTAATATAGATTTCATTACATTTTTATCTTACATACTGTATGTACTATTGGCATTCAATTAAAACAGACAAAATAATTACAAAATATCAAATTGTTTATTTAAAACATTGAATGTATAACACTTAAAAATACAGTCTTCCAATGCTGGAACAGTGCATCTTCACCATTTCTCCTGTCTTAGGACATTTTGCAGTGCATTATGTTGTATTCTCTGGATTTATCCTCACAACGAATCTTTAGGCAACAGAAACATAATGGGGGAAAAAGATAAGCAGCCAAATACATAGCCATCTGCAAAACCCAGGTGCTGCTCCAAAACGTGGCCACCACCTTTGCTCACCATCCACTTGTTAGTGACAGAAATGTGTTCCCTGAAAAACAAGAAATAGAAATGACACGCTTTTAAAAAGCAAGCCCCATATAGAATACACAAACCTCTCAAAACCATTACTTATTTGTTCTCTTACCTGAATTATCAGTCTCAGGGTGGCTGGCCTGCTTCATTGTAGTTGCCTTTAAAACACAAATACAAAAAATGCAGTAAAACTTAAATTCCATTCAAAACTATAACAAACTAATTCTAAAACTAAGGCAGATAGCCATAAAACTAGTTTAACCTTGCTAACATATGATTTTATTTTCTCAATAGGCTACTGGCCAACATTAACTAACACCTGAACATAATTTCACATTAGTTATCTTAATATTAATATAAGATCAGCGTTGCTCGTTAAAAATCATTTTAATTTGGTACGTTAATTCAAAATGCTGACAAAGTCGTTTGAAAGGACAGCGCAGTTTACCTTGGTAAAGTTACCTCAATGTTAACGGGTCATTTGTTAACTTGTGTGCAAAAATCTGACAAAACACACACACACACACAGAATGACATAGTATACAATCATCTTACCTGCTGATGGTATTTTAGGGTGTTTTCACACATGGTCTGTTGTTTCGGAACCTGGCGCGTTTTCCCCCCTTAGCTCGGTTCGTTTGAGCATATGTGAACACAGCAAATCGTGCCCGGATCCGCGCCAAAACAATCAGTCCAAGATCGCCTGAACGAGGCGGTCTTGGCTCGTTTGAAAACGAACTCTGGAGCGGTTCGATTGTAGTGAGAAAGCAATCCGATCCAACGGACCAACGAACCAGGCTATATCACAATGAATAATGGGTAATTACGTAAGTTCCATGAAAAGCATCAGCTTGTTTTGCTAATACTTCAAAATGAACCAGTGAATGTCTGTGGGTGAGCACTTCAAAATCAAAAAGACGCACTTTTATTTTAGAAATTGCCGTCTTATGTTTTTTTTACTTTTTTTTTTGTTTTCCTCTTATGTTTCTAGTATGTGCATTTTAAAAATGTTTTCCCGATGAATCCTGGACTCCTGCTCAAAATAATAAATTAATATAACGACAGCTACAAAAAAAAAACCAACAATAGGCCCGCGAAGCTGTTGTCGTTCCATCCCGACTGATGACAGCTGTGACAGCTAAGTGGAATCCCGAAAATAAACCGTGGAACTTTGACCAATGAGAGAACAGTTTACTCGCGCGTGACTTGTATTAACACATTTGGTCCGTTTAGAAACTTTGCCGTGTGAAAGCGAACTGCACCAAGAATAAAAAGCAACATTGAAAATATTTTTAATCCCGGTTTTGGAACAAAGCTATCGATCTACAGGTGTGAAAGCACCCTTATTCTCTCGTAAGGTGCATCGAGAAACAGCGCGGATGTTCTCCGGAACTCTTCCACTCTCGCGGGTTCATCCCTGGGCAAAAGACAATATAGAACCCATTATAATCAGCGATACTATCTACAATGGATGCGGACAGTAAAGTGATGCACCGGTATATTTCTGACGTAGACCTACAGATGTACTCCAAGTGCTCGCGCTGTTTCTGACACAAAGGGCAAACATATTTGCCAATCATTACAAGCGAGGTAACACATCCAGTATAGTTTGTCCCAAGCTGTTGCGGCATTGTAGACACGGTGCAGGGCAAATCTTGTCAATCCAAATGTAAGAAACGAGGAAAAAACAGCCTCAATGGAATGGTGCCACAGAGGCCATGACGGCAAATACAGTAGTATACAGCAAAAATACAGTAAGTCACTGTATGTGCGGTTTGACGTCACAGAAAATTCCCATGATGCAAAGGGTATTACAGTTACTTACTGTAAATGGAATTTGCAGTATTATACTGGGGGATATACAGTAAATAACTAGAAATTACAGAAATGTCTAACAGAGTACATTTAAGGTATAAATTAAAATATGGATGCTCTGCTTTTGGAATAGACATAGGCCTACTGTATGTGTTAATGAAGAGGCAAAATAGTGAGTTCTTAACCTTAATATGTAACAATTTTATTTTAAACGAATAAGAAAGTGGGTTGAAAAAAGTGATTGATTTGATGTTACTGTTATTTTCAAAGCTCATTTGCACAATGCGCAATTATCCTTTCTTTTATTTAGTTGTAACCTTGGAACTCTTGAACCGGAACGAAAAAATACCTTATGCCAGAATTAAAACATCAAAACGAACTGAATTGAAAAATAATTTGTTGTAATCCATTATGTTCTTTTTTATTATTAATTTAATTTTTAATTAATTTTATTTTGAATTTTGGCCACTGCAAATAACATTAAAAAGCTGATTGGTCCTCTGCTAAAAGAAACAGCCACTCATTTACATGTACCAGTGTTTGACGGGCTGTGGCGGGCTTTTTAGACAGCTATAGGACCAAAGTAGATATGTAAAGTTGTATCTATATGTATCTAATGTTGCATAGATACTAATATACTTTGATATCAAGTATCCACTGGGTTCTGATATGCACAAAATCCAAACGCTAACATCAACCTACGAACATAGCCGAGTTGTCATAAGTCGATCTCGCTCTGCCCAAGAGAAGGCCACAGCATCTCACTACAGCAACATTTTTATAAGTAACTAACTGTAATTTAATTGCACACTTTTTCTCAGTAACTGTAACTGATTTCAATTACATTTGTTTTGTAATTAAATTACGTAATTTAGTTCATGTAACTAGTTACTTCCCAACACGGCTTAGCAAGGGCAATGCCCTCCACAGGGTCTGTGAACTCAGCTCATAATTGAACTGTGAAACTATAACTTACAAGGTTATGAGATACATTATGTGAAGAAATATTTGAGTTTATATTCCAGGAATGTACCGATCAGCCAATATCGAGTTTGCTATTGTTGAACGATAAAGGGAGTGTGAAAGTCAGACACAAGTCTTAAATGAAGTTCCAAACGTAGGTTCGGGAGGAGCCTAATCATTCAGGCCTGTCAATCATTACGAACCTATTTAAGCAGCACTCATTGGACCGCCCCAGTGTCAATTCTTCCGGCACCCCTCCACCTCCTCTATTTCTGTTATTCTCCCACTAGGTAGTACCCCAAATGAGGGAGGGAAGGGTTGAACTTGGAGCTCAAGCTGAGCCTCGGGTTTGAGTCTCCATTGGGGACAGCAAGCCAAGTTTGTTTACCATTAACCATCAGGACTGGATGGGCAGGCGATCTCATGAACTGTTATTATGAGCTGAAACGTCACAGACACATTCTGGGACACCTGAGACTAACATTACAGCTTGTGTAAGGACATCTTGTACAGTACGTCCCCGGTAATCTGGACAGGTTCAGCGGAGGAGGAAGAAGGAGAAGGTGTGAGGTCCCTCCAGTCCTGCTCGGCTGGGGCTCTGAGCTCTGTGAGACGGGATCCACGCTGAAGAAGGACACAAATTCTGATCCATTTGAGTCTGTTATTCTGTCACACAACAGTTCAAGAGAAAGCTGAGGAATAAAGCCGTCCTTTATTTACACAAACACAAAGATGATGCTGTAACAAAGTCCACTGAAGCGAGATGAAATAGAACCCATGTGCAGTTTAATGATATCCAAAAGTGAGCAAATACATAAAGGCTTGGCATGGCAAAACATGAACTAAAACATGGAACAAACTTACAAACAGTGGTTACACAAATCAATACTCGATAAGAGACAATAGGCTTGTTTGACTTCCTGCGGCACCGTAAAACCGGCTGCCGCCTGACAAAAGCAATGCATTCTGGTTAGAAGATTTGTCCGACTTTGATCGGCGCTGCAGCCGCCTTATGACCACATGTGCCATCAAAGTACCGCCAGAGCAAATTGCTTGCTTGCATTGCTGTTGTCAGGCGACAGCTGATCTTTGTCGAACAAGCCTATTGGCAACATCTGGGGCAAGTTCAAGCTCAAACCGGTGTGTAACGTTTTCCTACGGTTTAGGGTTTGAACGACATGTTTCCTGGAAATGGTGTGCAATGGGGTTTGAGATGCGTTTTCTCTTGTTTGGTGGGTGTGTCAAACATACATGTATATAAACCACGCTGTATTAAAGAGACAGCTTGCACAATGTAATTAACATCCAAATAATTCACAAGAGCAAGTATATTGTTTGCACATGTTTATTTACATTAAAGACAATAACTGAAATAAGAGCACAAGTATAGATCTAGAACTTCTTTAAGTCTGTCTAAATATCATTTAGTAATTGCAATGTCTTCTGGTCCACACCCTTTCCTTAGGAAGCTGTGCTAAATACTGATTAATGTAACAAATACTATACATATTTATATATTTTGCTATTGTATTGTGGAGTGACACTTTCATAAACTTTTCTATACCCCTCTGATTATATAATGGTAAATATTACAATATTATAGCACAACAGTGATCAGCAATAATGATAAGCCTAATAAAATAAGGTCATATATAGAATCTAACACAGTCTCGGAGATAAAAAGTGGATTATCCTTCACCTGAAATGTTTGTCTTTTCATCTTGAAATACGAGGCAAATGTTGGATCACAATAATTAAGAGCCACAGTTTCCACAAACCCCTTCACTGGATTGGGATGTTCTCTTTTATTCTGGAGGGCAAGGGCAGTGACTGTACCATCGAGCGTATTTTGCAGTATTAAACACATATTTATACCGATTTCATCAGGCTCCGAGAATTCTTCAGAAAGAACACCAAGAATGGCCTTCTCAGCTGCCATAGCTGCAACTCTTGCATCATCAGAACAGTGTTCAACGCACCACCGTTTCCGTTTAAAACACGTTTTGCACTGTTTTTGTCGGGGCTGAACGCAGCCCTGGTCTACAAATACCAAACAATACAGATCACATGACACTAACCAGCCAATGGGAAACAAGAGACATGACTTAGACAACCAATCAGAACATGACACATACACAAGACAGGAAAACATGAGGATCAAGGGAATCACATGACAAACCAGGAAACAGTACTAAATAACAGAATAAAAGACATGAAACTTAAACTAGAAACGAAACCCAAAACCACGTTACAGATGCTATGATGGCAGACAAAAGCAGACTCAAACACAGGGCTACACATACACCACAAATAAAATAAAATACACACAGGAACTCAATCGGTAATGACAGAAACATCTGAGAACATGCTAGTAACATAGAAACTAAGGAAACAGGAACTAAACACAGGAGCAGAACAGGAAATGAGAAACCTGGAACAAAGGAAGAAAATCACCCTCGAAACGAGAGTCAAAAACACACCGGCAGCCCGGGACAGTGTGTGCGGAAGCCCAGTCTCCAGTCTGAGGAAGTTCTGTTTCAGGTGCGGCATTTATGCTCATACTGTACGCACACTTCTCGTGCTATGCTGCAGTCTGCTCTGGTTTAATCTAAGAGACATGAGAACGGTCCAATTCTCTGTTTGCTTTGAGCTCATCAGATGATGTTACACCCCATTTACTGTCACTGTCAGGCACTGCTTTTCAGGAGGAAAGGTGGCATTTCATTAATTTACTTTATTTTTGGCATTGTGTTGTAATATCCAGCATGCTGCATTGTGTGAACAGTCACAGCGGAGTTCTGACTCTCTTCACAATGCAGCGCAGCCTCTCAGACGGACATCAGTCTGAGATATCAGGGACAAATGCACATTCTTCTACACTTATCTCAAGAATTAAAGATAACACTTCAAATTAATTTGTAAAAAATTATACACATTTCCACCAGAGGTGTATGTTAAAAAAATAAAAAACATACCTGCCAGGGGTGTACCAGATAAAACGGGTTAACCCTTCTTTCAGGATTTTATTATAATTACTATTAGTCTTCTTTTAAAGGATCTAAGGATTCCTAATAGCGACCTGTTCAAAGAGCACAAAAGATAGGATATTTCCCAGCTGTCCAAACTGTAACGATCAAAAACAAAAACAGTCTGAAATACAAAACCCACAATATAGAAACAAGTAGAAAACTATAATACTGACTAAAACCAACCGAGCTGAAAGCATTGGACGATATACACATATGATCAAACTAAACAAGCAACAGGTGAGCAAAATCAACAAGTAACCATGAAAACCACTGAGTAACTGTGTAAACAAATCAGAAACTAAGGAAACCTGAACTAAACACAGGAAGTAAAGAAAACAGAAAATACATGTCAACTTAAAGGTCCTCAGAATATAAACACACCATGACAATGTGCTACATAAGAAATAAGTCTTTTTAATTTGGTCAAGCTATAAGTCATTAAAAAAGGCCAAAAAGTATTGAGATTCAATTTTTGACATCTGTTTTTTTAAAGACATAAATAAGGTCAACCCAGAAAGACACTTTTGCAACATTTTTCATGAGAGCACAAGGCCCAGAAGAAACAATGGATTCATATGTGACTGACAGATCTTCAACTCAAGGCAAAAGACTGGGAGTTTGGCCATTTGACTGATTCACTCATCAGCGTTAGAGACCATAATGTTCATTGCATGAAGCAGACCTCACCTTGACAAAAGTGCTCAATGCCTGTCAGGCCAACGAGCTCAGACGTCAAACCAGATGAACATGCTAGTCAGTGATGTGAACAATAACCAGATAAGCAGTGTCAGAAACAAACAAAGAGGAAGCCAAATAGTACAAAGTGAACAGAAAATCAGAGCGTATGCAACGGAAAGTCACCATGAAGCAAACATGACATGTCCAACATGTGCCCAGCTTATGGAGAAACATGTGAAGCACACACACACACACATTGCAAAAATGTGCAGAACACAAATCTCCACCAGGAACATACAGGCAGTAGAACAAGATTAATGAAGTTGATGAAAAAGATGATTTCTATGCTGGACCACTGATATGCAAACAACACAATCAGAAATATGCGGCACAGAAACACAAAGAGAAAAAGATGAGCTGAAATCCTGCATGTGATATTATATCCAACAGTGTGTTCAACTCCAAAAATACACTTCAATACATATTCTGTCCACAGGATGGCACCTGTGGGACAAGTTAATCTGATCTTCACACACGGAAAGCAAACGCACAACATTCAGTTTCCAGTGGTCAACAGCAGCATACTGGCAATACTTGGGTGCACAACCTGTGAAAAGATAGGCATGTGAAAATAACAGACGAGCTAAAAACTGTAGATGCACAGTTGAAAGACTTTGATGAGCTGTTCTCTCACTGAACAGTGACTACACTAGAGCTGTACTCTACAGTTTCTGTTGCAGTAATTCAGATTGCTCATGAACAAGAACGTACCAGCTTGTATAACTGTTTAGTTCAAATGTTATGGTGCCAAGAGTTTAAACTCAAAATTGTTTGCAAAGGTACACTTAAGCAAGGGGATGCGGTGTATAGTTCAAATTATTCATTTTGGTGACTTTTTGTGCTCTAATTTGTGCTGGGTTAGCTTGTCTGCTGGTATCGTAATGATGCACCGAAAACACTTACTACAATGTTGTCAAACTGCTTACCAAGATCATGTACCACCTTCTTCTGTCCAAACACACACACAGCTCAGAGTTTAGAGCACACTAACAGCAGAAAACATTTGTGACCCTAGCTGGCAAAATGAGTCAGAATGAGCAAATTTTCAAAAATCTGTTCTTTTTGTTATTATTCTCCATTAAAATACCTTCAATCAGACAAATGACTGAGCTACAGCCGCTTGAAGACGATAGTCAGCAGAGCTGATTTAGAGAAAATTCAAGTTAAAGATTTCAAAGCAAAATCACTTAGCAGTGTTGCATATTTTCCTCCATTTCTTGTTTTAATAATAATTACTATATTATTAATCACAATATAGCTGTCTTTTATTTTATCTTTGTCATTAAAAATAAGAACAAAGATGCAAATAAACCGTAGTTTAATCAAGAGCAGCGAGTGATTCCCTCTTTTCTTTGAATGTGTGATTAACATTGAGACAGATCTATATTAAGACCTACTGTAATGCGTGGATCTAATATAATGTTACGCTTCAGATTTTCCCCCAACCATTCACTAAACGTACGTGTAAGACATAATAGATTATGTTTGTGTGAATCTCACATAGACATATTTTACAATGATGCACTTTATAGTGAGATGGCTTGCTCTCGGACAGGCACGACCGTTTTGTTTTCATCAGCATGGGTTTGAAAATCATATTTCACTGGTTTGGACTCGCATCATGAAGAATTCGATATGAACTGTTACGACCTCTAGGGGTAAGCCGTAACAGAAAAAGGATTTGAATTCACACCAGAGAGATGCCAAATAAACAATTTTATTTGCTTTAAATGGGAGTATCTTCAGGGGCAGACAAGGCCAAAACAATAAACAAAACATCTCAGGTTACTTATGTAACCATGGTTCCCTGAGTAGGGAACGAGACACTGCGTCTCTATGGGGTCGCTATGGGGAACGCCTCGTCAAGACCCATGTCTGAAGCCTACATTGAAAAAACACCAACTCGTTTGGCCGGCGACAGCCATGACGTCACTACGGTGCGACTATAGTATAAATAGGCACCAGGAGAAAACGTCATTCTCTTCTTGTAAGCTTGGGGGGGGATTGTCCGCCGCATGGCAAGAAACCTAGAGGACGCAGGGTCTGCCCTACTCAGGGAACCATGTTACATAAGTAACCTGGAGACGTTCCGGTTATGGGAACTTCGAACTGGTCCTCTAGGGGTCGCTATGGGGAACGATATACCCACGCCACCATGCTAAGGGGAGCGCATGCCAGAACCATGGCGAGCACTAAGAACAAACTCTACTGTCGGATAATTGTGAGTTGCCCCTGGGACGTCAGATGGCTGTCCGTGACTTTATCCCATACAGCCAAAGGCCTAGGCTACATACCCAAAAAAACTTACCTGTTAGGGCCGCCCGCCCCCCCCCGACTCCGGGCCCGGGGTTTATAGAGCTCAAGGCTGGGAATCAGAAATAGATTCCTTTAAGGGAATATGACCAAGAGCCTAGAATTATACTAGTTTTGGCCTGTCACACAGGGGCTACCGCGCGTTCTCTTTGTATGTGCTGAAGGAACTGTCTAAACAGACCCCTAGTAGCAACACCCTGTTAAGTAGGTAGCCAGAGGATACATAGGTGGAGTGGTGGCCAAGGCGGAACTGGGGTTTTAAACCACTCAAAAAGAGCAAGAAGTCTTGCGCGTAGCTCTTACCATAAAGGATTTTAGAAAAGTGGGCAAAGCATAACGTGCACACTTACCACTTATGTGGATTTTAGAAAGTGGGCAAAGCATAACGTGCACACTTACCAGCAATGTGGATTTTAGAAAGTGTACAAAGACTTTTCGTGCACACTTACCATAACATGGATTTAAAAAGATACCATTGCTAAGGGGTTCTCGTGGAAACCTGAAAGAGCAGCCCAGTAGATAGAAATGGCGTATCCCCAAACGCTATGTCTAAGGCTATAATGATGGAGTGGCTAGCAGTAAATCTGTAGCTGAGGGAGCAAGCATTCAGCTCTCATTCGAGAGGGAGCTCGACCTACAGCATATTCCAATGGTGGAACAGCTAGCAGTTATTTAGCTGAGGGAGCAACACACCCAGTTCTCAAACGAGAAGGGGGCTCGACACTGCAGCATGTTCCAAAGCTGGAACAGCTAGCAATAATTTACTTAGCTGAGGGAACAACACACCCAGCTCTAAAATGAGAGGGAGGCTCGGACCTACAGCATGTTCCAATGCTGGAACGGATAGCAGTAGTTTACCTTGGCTGAGGGCGCACAAACCCAGCTCTCAACGAGAGGGGGCTCGACCTACAGCTTGATCGTTAAATCAGAAGGGTAAGCATACTGCAAGCTAGCCAAACACTCATGTGACACATCAGGGAGGTAGAGGAAGGGCCTAAATCGCCTGATGCTGCTGGTTCCAGGTGCTCTGGAAAAACAGAGAACACAACTCTCACGTGAGAGGAGAACTCCGAATTCAGAGGAATAGCGTTGCTCACTCCAGGTAACCCTTTGATAAAAATACAAATAAAAATTAAAAAATAACCTTGGTCAGGTGGAGAGATGGTGGTTACAGGGGAATTAGGAAGATGAAGGTAAGGGCAGATGTATGACCCCCGAAGGAAATGAGTAGATACCGAGGTATCACTCTGATCCGGACAAAAGCGCAGACCCCTGTCTGGAATCACATCCTAGTCTTTTACTTTACCTTCCTTTGACCCGCACTTTTCCTACATACCCGCGGGCGGGGGAGGAGCGCGAGCCGCGACACTAGCCTTCTGAGCCAGTCTCTGATCCTCAAACCGAGACGGGCTAGGACCCGGATTTGTAGCCTGTCACAAGGTTCATTTTGTATTGTCTTGGCATGCTATGTTCTCCTGGACCATTAGGTGGCCCTAGTAGCTCTACCATTTCTGTATATGGAAGGAAGCAGTAGAGTGAGAGAGAGACTCAGTTTGAACTCCACATGGTTTCTTGCTGTGCTACAAACAATCCTGGTTTGAGAAACATTTTGTTTGCTGCTCAACCGTAAGTTTGATGTTTTATGTCACCCATTGTTGTATTTTGTAGGATCTTGGTGAAAGCTTATGAAGGTTATTTGTATACCATGTTTGTTCTCTTTTCTAGAGGATTTTCTTGTTTTGCCTCTTCTTGTGATTAATTGTCGCAATGCATGCTGAGGCTAGCATAATTACAACCATGTTGCTGTGTGGATGCACAACTGTGGAGTTCTTTTGAGTGCATTATTGCAAATGCTCAAGGATTATACCCAAAGCGTTCCTGGCCCCCTACTTCAAGGACTTCTACAAATACAGAAATCATCTAATCATCAGATAAGACAGTTGATTTATTCATGAACTACAACCATTGACCTGTACTGGTTTGGCTAATCTACAGATTATGGGACATTTCACATTCAAGCCTTTGCACATTTCCACTGGATGTTGTTTCATTGCTTAATTTGATTCTTTTTGTCAGCCCTGGGTGAGGTTGTTTGTTGGTGCTTTATAAATTGTTGCCTGTAACTATGGAGTGAAAATGGTTTAATACACATTTGGAAAAGGAATTTAGACTGTTTTGGGCCTTTTTGCATTTACTGCAGAACTTACACCCAATAACCAATTAGACCCTTTGGAAAGATACTAATCCCCCCTTTTTTTCTGGTATAGCAATCCTAGTTTTGAATAGCTGGGACAGTTATAACTTCGTGAAGGCCACTATCCCGGTCTTTCAGTAGGTCAGCCTGATATGCTTAGAGTATCACCATCGTGTGCAATGAAGCGACAGCCCGACCTGCTGCTGCTGCGTATGCCCTGGCATCCGAGCGAGATGTCAAGGAGGGGAGTCTTAGAGGAAAAAATGGCCTCTTCCATTCTTTCTTAATGTTTATATGGAAAACAGGAAGAAAGGAAAGCTCACCTGAGCTGGAGGGTTATGGCCAGAAAAATAACATTCATAGAGATACTTTGTGACGTCACTTTCTTCACCCGCTTCACGGCAAGTAAAGCATCGCCGTGGCGCGATCCATAATTTCCAAAAGCTCATCATATGCAGGGCAGGAGGATTGGGAAGGCTCAGCCTCAGCTTCTTTGCCCTCCTCAGACATTTCCTGCTTTTGCTGGACTGATCCCAGCAGAGCAATAGCCCCTGAATCAGACAATGTTAATGAAATAACATCCTCCTCCAGCGGCTCACTCTCGTGCACAGCCGACGAGCACGAAAGGGAAACCCCTCTTCAAACTCATCGGCCAGATCCACCTGCGATCCCCACAAGCTCATTCCCTTCCGTGCCTCCGCAGTCCTGAATTGCGGGAAGCAAACAGCTGCCCCTTTTTACCTCGAAAAGAGAGACAAACGAGAGCGGAGCGTTTTCCCTCGGAAAAAATGCTCACAGTGCACGCCGATTGCCCCTCAGAGGCATCTGTGTGCTCTTCGCCCAAACAAATAACGCATAGATCATGTGTGTCATCAGATGTTAAACAACACGGATGCACACATCCTTAAACGCTGTGCTAAAAGGGTTTGTGGGGGGGCTCGCCATACTGAGATGAATAGAGATCGCTCTTACCACAGAGATGCACGCTTCAAACAAAACAGTCAATGAAGACGAAGAAGTGAATGATGTGTTCTCCCGGCGCCTGTTTATACTTTAGTTGCACCGGTAGTGACGTCATGGCTGTCGCAGGCCGATGAGTTGGTGTTTTTTGAATGTATGCTTCAGACACGAGTCACGACGAGGCGTTCCCCATAACAACCCCTAGAGGACGCAGTTCGAAGTTCCCATGAAAGGGAACAGACTTTTCTTTGACAACTAAATACATAAATTATAAATAACCTCAAATGGAAATAAAAACAAAATACAGATCAACTTCCCTACCTCCCTCCACCAAAAACAAAGTGAAAAAAAAAACATAAATAAATTGGCGTCTAACCCCCTACGTCCCTTAATTTGGCAAACTAGTATTTACAAGAATATTTACAAAGTTATTTACAAAGTTTCCTGGCATACACACAGCAGAATCAGAATCCAAATCGTAGTCAAGACAAGCAATGTTCAGATAAACCGGGGTTTTAGAATTTGATCTTACAATAATAAACACTAAACAGATTCAATACACTTAGAATATCTCTCTCTCTCTCCGGTACGACACTTTTTCACAACCCTACAACAAACAACGGCGATACAAACAATAGCAAGAAACAGTTAATCAGAACGTTAGTGCAACACAACGGTATGAAGTCAACGAGGCTCAAAGTCACCAGATGAGTGTTTGGGGCGGTCCTTATATCTGGGTACACTCTTAAAAATAAAGGTTCTTCACGATGCCATAGAAGAACCTTTTTGTCTAAATGGTTCAATAAAGAACCTTTAATATCTGAAGAACCTTTCTGTTTCACGAAAGGTTCTTTGTGGCGAAAGAACGTTCTTCAGATTACAAAAAAATAAGAAAGAGATGGTTCTTTAAAGAACCTTTGACTGAATGGTTCTTTGTGGAACACAAAATGGTTCTATGGCATCGCGTGAAGAACCTTTTGAAGCACCTTTATTTTTAAGAGTGTAGGGTGTCACCATCACCAATCACCACCTCCCGCTGGTTAACAGAGGCCACACCCATCTGGAACACAAACATGTCGACACACGAGCAGAGACATCGAATACATACAAAAACAGTGCACAGATGCATAGACTATCTTAAGGTCATAACATGACTATTCACAAAGCTGGAATGCTGCACTTTCTAACAATATAGACCTACAACTTGTGATGAGAAGCAGAGAAGAAGATACTCCTCTCAGAAAACATACAAATAAAGTTAATTTTAGATGTTTAATCACTATTTGGAGCATTGGGATCCCTAGAAGAGGGCTTAATGAACTTGTTTTTGTGAAAACCTCAAATTCGACCAAAACTTACATTTTTCACTTCTTTTGCCTGCAGCTGAAAATAAGACTGTGCACATTCACACTCATTTAGCCAGCACGACTCACATTTGAGGAACTTTAGCAGACTATTATTACACTCCTCTGGTGTCTGTGTCAGTGCCTCTTCTCTTGTTGCTGTATTTGTCCAGACACTTAAGGAATGAGAGCACTGCTCACTTCCACTCTTCTGAGAATGTGTTCTGAGGGCTGAATGTGTGTGAATGTGTTCAGTGTGTGGAGACAGATGAGATGGCTGAGTGTTCACAGGCAGACTACAGGCACAGCACACTCAGAAAACACCATCAAGGTTGGACCTGTACAGTGGCCTCTGTAAGACATCTTACACACAGATTTCTTCAGCTAATTTCATGGCCTGAATGAAAAATCCTTGCTCATTAAACATCTCTTTCTCCTGACCTGCCCGGAGCGGTTGTGAATCCTCTGCAAATACACAGTTTAGTGTGGAGAGCAAATCAAGTCACCATTATTTATATAGCGCTTTTTACAATGTAAATTGTGTCAAAGCAGCCTTACAGTATTAAATGGGGAAATAGTGTGTCGAAACAATGTGTCTTTCTCCTCTGGCCAGACAAACCCAGTTTAAATCTAGGCTACAGCAAAGTCTCATTGTGCAGAGGACTCAACTGGTTCCTCCTGTGGTCTTGTCCCGGTGGTCGTCTGAGACAAGGTCTTTACAGTGGATCTGTATCTGGGGCTCATCTAGTTGTCCTGGTCTCCGCTAACATTCAGGGCTGTAGAGGTCCTCTCTAGGTGCTGATCCACCATCTGGGCTGGATACGTACTGGATCCGGGTGACTGCAGTGACCATCTGATCTGGATACAGACTGGATCTGGTGGCTTCGGTGACCTCGGAATAAGAAAGAAACAGACTAATATTAGCGTAGATGCCATTCTTCTAATGATGTAGCAAGTACATCGGGTGTTATGAGAAGTGTTCCCGGTTCCGGTTGACCTAATTAATGCAGCCTAAAAATCCTTTAACGGATTTGAATATTAGAAATGTGTTAGTGTGTTATGTGTAAGCCAGGTTAAAGAGATGGGTCTTTAATCTAGATTTAAACTGACAGAGTGTGTCTGCCTCCCGAACAATGTTAGGTAGGTTATTCCAGAGTTTGGGCGCTAAAAAGGAGAAGGATCTGCCACCCGCAGTTGATTTTGATATTCTAGGTATTATCAAATTGCTAGAGTTTTGAGAATGCAGCGGACGTGGAGGACTATAATGTAACAAGAGCTTGCTCAAGTACTGAGGTGCTAAACCCTTCAGGGCTTTATAAGTAATAAGCAAGATTTTAAAATCTATAGGATGTTTAATAGGGAGCCAGTGCAGTGTTGACAGAACCGGACTAATAAGGTCATACTTCCTGGTTCTAGTAAGAAATCTAGCTGCTGCATTTTGGACCAGCTGGAGTTTGTTTATTAAGCGTGCAGAACAACCACCCAATAAAGCATTACAATAATCTAACCTTGAGGTTGTAATTTAGATATATTTTTGAGATGGAAAAATGCAGTTTTACAAATGCTAGAAACGTGGCTTTCTAAGGAAAGATTGCTATCAAATAGCACACCTAGGTTCCTAACTGATGACGAAGAATTGACAGAGCAGCCATCAAGTCTTAGACAGTGTTCTAGGTTATTACATGCTGATTTTTTAGGTCCTATAATTAACACCTCAGAATTTAGCAGTAAGAAATTACTCATCATCCAGTTTTTATATCGACTATGCATTCCGCTAGTTTTTAAAATTGGTATGTTTCGCCGGGCCACAAAGAAATATAGAGCTGAGTATCATCAGCATATCAGTGAAAGATAACACCGTGTTTCCTGATGATATCTCCCAAGGGTAACATGTAAAGCGTGAAGAGTAACGGCCCTAGTACTGAGCCTTGAGGTACTCCATACTGCACTTGTGATCGATATGATACCTCTTCATTCACTGCCACGAATTGATAGCGGTCAGTAGTACGTTTGAATCGCTGTTATCTGAAAGTCTGCTGTATCTTATTTGAATGGAGAACCACAAACGTACCTACAAAGACGTTCACCACAGATCACAAATGCACACGACAGACCTATTACGCTAACATATTTTTAAGTGTTTTGTTTCATGTTGCTCTTGATTGGTTTAAAGGGTATGCTGGTGAGTTTGGCTGCCACTCCTCTCTCCCATTTGTTTGTTTTTGCGTATTTTGAGTTCTCAATAAGGTTTTTGGAGCATGTGAAGATGCAGAATTATGCCTCTTCCGTTGGATTACTGCTTTTATCAGATTCAGATTCAAATAGCTTTGTTGGCATGGTGAAAGGAATTTTTACATTGCCAAAGCGTCAATAACAGTATGCATACAAATTTACAACACACACACAAACACACACACCATAGATTTAAATATAACATGGAACACAGCTGAGAATATATTTAGCAACAGAAATGTACTTTAATCTTGTAATATTTATAAAGGTGTCTGTGCATATAGTGCAGGGTGAAGGTAGACAGGACCTCACACATCTGGCTGGGCTCTCTCATAGCAGCTGTGGGAGTGTGCCCTTCTTTAGTTTCTGCAGGTGTTTGTGGTGGCCTGTGAAATGATTTGTGTGTAATTAGGGCAGGCTGTTAGAAAGTGCTCCTCTGTTTCTGCTTCCTCGTCTGTTCAGTGGGGGCCTGGCCTGTCTTCTCATGGTAGTCAGGTCTCTATTGTTAGAAAGTGCTCACTGAGTCTGTACACGGTCAGGACTTTTCTACGTCACTGTGCTCCGGTATTCTGCCAGTTTAGATTCTCTCTTTAGGGCCAAATAACATCCAACTTTTGAATGCTTACAAATGTCATTAAACTTCAGTTCTCATATTAGCTAATGCTCATTTTTACATTTACAAATGTTGTGAAAATATAGCTTAATTAGTCATTTCAAGCACTTCACAAATTATTCATGTTAATATATTCATTAACTCATAATCACAGTCTGTAATGGTCATATATTTGGTCTTTGTTTGTTGTTTTGACTTCTAGTGTTTGCACATCTTAAATAATTTATTAATCATTTGTTAATGTTTTTGCAGTACCCAATCTAAAGTGGAGACTATTCATCAGTTGTAAATGTTTATACATACTCCATTTATCATTTATCAAAACAATGCAATATAAACAGATTGAATCGTGTTCCCTTAATCAAACTGACCCCTGTACACTGTTGACCACTTACCCATACCACCAAACCTGAGCCAAATCTCAAGGGAAATGGATTTAATCACAGCCAGCAGCTGGTATGCCCCCGATAGCCACCAGAGGGGACTCTTCTGAACTATTGTTTATGATATCTCCCATCACCCTTTGCCTGGACTATCAAGTCTCACTGCCTCCAGCTGTGGGTGATCACCTTTTTAGCGCACCTGTATATACACACGATGCTGACTGAGCTTTGTTTGTGGAGGAATTGCTTGTTGCTCTGTCTTTGCTGGTTTGTTTCACCTTGTGTGATGCTTTTGCCCTTTTTGTCTCATGTGGATTACGATTTTGGATTACTTTATTAAATGCTGCACTTGGATCTTTCATAGAGTCTGTTAGTGTTTTCTGACAGGATTTACTATAGTGACACTAACTGCATCGTGGTATTGTGGCAGAAATGTGGGATATTCATTAAATTTTATTATGTTATTCATGTAGACATGTATTAAATGTATTAAAGGAGTAATGGAATAGAATGTAATTAAAAAAAAAACTTGTGATTAAACTAATGTTTTTTTAGACTACTGCTTTTTTCATTAACTACCTACGAAACCATGTTATTTTTACCATTTATTGAGGTGCTAATGTGTGTGTATTTTTTAACTGCGTTATGATCTGAATCTTTGCAACTATGAGACCAACGGAGATATAAAAAAAAAAACTTCACAACATAAAACCGTTTATTAACGTAATTCATTTGAACCAGTAATTACATTTCACCATATAACAATTGTTGGTCTAGAGCACAATTTTTACAGTATTTTAATATCACTCATTAGAACCTGTATAAATCTAAGAAATCTCTTTTATCTATAAGAAAGTTTATGTGGTTTAGGAAAGGTGTCAGTTTTTTTGTCATGTCCTGACCAGAAGAGTAGTTGTAAAACCACTAACTAACATTTCGGGGGCCCTCATATTCCATCAACAGTGCGTAGTCACAGGTTTTCACGCAAACTGTGTGATCTACGCACCGTACTTGTATGTAGGAATGTGTTTACATGGGATAAACATGTTGGGCAAAGTTACTTTTAATTAATTCTTACAATATTGCGGTCACCCAATACGCTCCTTTAAAAAGTAACTAATTCCGTTACTTAGTTACTTTCTATGGAAAGTAATGCATTACATTACTTTTTAAATCTGGACAGGGCTTGCTTGTTTGTTTTTAAAATAAAAAAGTTATAATTTTGGCAAATATAAAAGCCTTTTCACACCAAAAGTGAAATGAATAAGCCTCAGGCTGAAGGGAAAGTAAATTTACGTCCGTACAGTAGAATGCAGCAGAAGAAATTAACACTTCAGCAATAAAAAAGACCCCAGATGTTTGTCTAGAGGCTGTTTGCTTATGTACGGTTTAACTGCATCATCGAAGTCAGAAGCAAATACATTGGGTTTTTATAGAATGGATTAAATCCATAAAGGCATATTTTTGTGTGAACATGAATTATTGCAGGTTTGTTTCATATCCTGAGTTGCTTATATTTTTATTTCATTGAGGAATACTGACTCTGGTTTTTAATTTGTGTGAGTGGATGAATTATGCCTCATATTTATTTTAAGAACAACAGTAACATCTTCTGTTTTTCTCTCACACATGGGGACAGGATAGCTGTCAATCCAATAATTGTGGAAACAAAGTAACTTGCATTACGGATTTGGAAAAAGTAATCAGATATTCTCTTTTTGTAATTTAAAAAGTAATGCATTACTTTACTATTTACTTGGAAAAAGTAATCTGATTACATAACTCAAGTTACTTGTAATGCGTTACCCCCGACACTGAATATAAGGACAGAATATAGAACCTTTTCTACACACTGTTGATAGATGAGGCCCCTGGTTTCTACAACTTCTACTTTGAAAATTGGACCTTGTGTGCTTAATGTTAACCTGAAGAGTCCGATGGTCTTCTCTTTAATGAACTGGATGTGGATGATTTGATCTGTTGTGATCCTCTGGCAGAGGTGAGGGTATCATTGTGCAGTTTAATCACCAATCAGCATGAGCCCTGTGGATGCGCCTCAGTTTAACTCAACACATTATTAACTATAGCAGATGGAGATCTATTGAACCCTCTGATTTCTCTGATTGTGTTGGTTTGTTTTTCTCCATCTGATGTGCGGAGGTTACATTTCTCATGTTCTTTCGTCTGGCCTGGACTTACCTGCTCCATTGAAATCACGATCTGTTTCTTTCAGATGTTCCTCTCCCTGGTATCCATGGGTTCCTAAGACGTCACTTCCACTTTGCTCGCCGCCATATTTGTGTCCGACATGGCATCGAACACACCACATCTAAATGAGACTGAAAAGAAATGACATTTGGAAAAAACATCTGTTATTGGTTGCGATCCTTATTTATTGCCTCAAACTGTGTTGTGTCCGTTAAAATCTGCGACGCATCTGCCCTAACTTACTTTTCCGGACATTTATATAAATCTTATACATAATCCGTCACCATACACCGGAGGAAGCCTGAAGGCCTTCAAGAGTACAGATGCCTATCAATACGCCGCTGCAGGATGGGTGAACGACACCAAGATATGTGATCACAGGACATGGAAGTGAGTCAACAATTATCAGCTGTGTTTCTTTGGTAATAGTAAAGTCTTAGATAGTCATGCTAGTTAGCGAGTTGTCAGCTAAAGGGCTAACATCTGGTTAGCTAACATTGGCACTCTAGCTCGCAGATAACTAACGTTAGAGTTAATGTTAGCCATAGATGTTACCCTTGTTTTGTTTTAGAGCTAGGTACGACCTTTCACGTAGATAGGTTTTCCATCCAACTCATTTGCATCTTTTAAGCGCATTCATGAAAATACGGCTAAACAAAATGCAAATCATGGCCACATGCCTTTTCTAATCTACAAAACAATAGACTACCACACAAGTTGAATTGTCATATCGTTAGATATTTGAACAAGCTCAGAAGAGATGAGCTTTTATAAGGCACAGTAATTAAAGATGCTACATGTTTCACTTAACAGGTCAGTCACTCCCCGGCTCTGAACACAAAAGCAACATGTCCATGGATAGTGCTGCAGGGTTGGGACAGGTTTGTTAAAATGCTTCACATTGATTGTAGTAAAGCACTTTGTTGGCTTTATTAAAAAATTCTGTACAAATAGAGCTGTTATTATTATAAGAATGTCAGATTCCCAATATATAAATATCACCTAATCCATTAAGAATAGCTTCAATCCTTTGTGATTTAATGTAATTACAGTTCTTTGATAGTTCAATTCTTTGTTGAGTGTTTGTTAGTTGAGGAAAAGAGCAGGGAACAGAGAGAGTCGAGAGTGTGGTTTGATCAGAGAGCAGGAAGACTTACTGCATCGGTGTTCCATGAGGCAGCCAGGACAGAATTATCTTCATCTTTGATTAAGAGTTTATCCTCGCTCCTGTCAATTTTCAACTGAAGCATCAAGGTATATATTGTTATGCTGCCTACACATCATGTTCTACAGAAATTAAGAAAACATCTTTGTTTGGTACATATCCTTGCAAAAAATCACCATTTATGTTTTTAATTCAAATGAGAATAATTATGTAAATATGATAATTCCTCACAGTATCGCAGAGCATAGCAGTGTTGTAATATCAGTCAAAATTGACTGTCACCGAGGAAGGTGTAATGAGCCTAAAGCTAGATCACAGTTACATGTATCAAGTGCAGGCCCAAATGCGTGTAGCAGAGATAGCATACTGTGATTTTGTGGTGTGGACACCTCAAGAACTTTTTATACAGTGCATCCCATTTGATGATCTTTTTTTTGATGAGGCATATTTGAAGGTGGTGAACTTCATTAGAACAGGGATTCTACCAGAGCTGTTGGGTAAACGGTTTACTGTACCACGCCTCTCCGCCACTGCAACCTCTGAGAAGACACCTGTGGGATGTTACTGTGGTAAGCCTGTTGATAATGCAGACAACGTCCTCTCTTGCACATCTGAGCAATGCAGACCAAAACACTTCCACAAGTCTTGTCTGAAGCTGAGCAGAGTACCAAAGACTTGGACATGTTTAGAGTGCAAGAAGCTCATGCAGGTCATCAACTTTTGTTTGCAAGATGCTTTGTGAACCATTTTACTGAGAGAGTTCAAATGTCTCGTATACATAAATGTTAAAAATGATCTCCAAGTACAAATGTAGCTTGATCTTTGCTCAGTAGTACATTATTGATATTAATAAAATTCAAAAACTAAAATGTTTTTTCTTTGATCTTTATGGTCATGTATTTGTGTACACATTCATCTGACAACAATCATACATGTTCAAATACCATAGATAGCACACTGTGCAGTACACAGGAAAAATATATCATAATTGGTTCTGCATTGTAGTATAGAGTTTACAGGATTATTTCAACAAACCATAGGAACCAAAACTGGGGAAAAATGACTAATAACTTATTATTGTACATTACCGTTTACATTGTAGAAAGCAACTACTGTCTGTCTATTCTGTGAGGACCACAGATGGGCAAATATTGCAAAGAGCACACCAAACTGTCACCATCTTGTCAAGAGAGGTAGGTTGTCCTTTAGTGACCCCTTGGGAGAGAGACAGAGGCATGGTGGTCTGAAGGACAGTGTATTTGTTCCTGACCAGGCCAATGACTCTCTCCACATGGATCCTGACAGCAGCAAGTCCCCTTGTTGCTTCTAGTTCCAGTGGATGCAGCTGCTGCTTGCCTTTGGTGAATGCTGGTATTTTCAACTGTGCACAATACAGGCCTACTGTATCTTTGACATTGAAGCCTCTATCTGCAAGAATGACATCTCCCGGTGATAATTTCTCAAGATATCCACAGTTATCCCTGAAACACATGGGCAGACTGACCTGAATTTGTTGTTTTGATGGCCAATATATAAGCGGTGACAGTCTAACATGCATGACATCTAATGTACCATTAAATATTCTGAAAACACTTGTCTTAGACATATGAAACAAATAGACAAAGAAATATAAAGGTCAATTAAGCCTCATTCTCATCAGTGTTGACACAAGGCTATGAAAGGGACTCAGTCTTGGACTACCTTTCAGAAATCCCGACAGGAAAGTAAAGACAACCATTAATTTTGCATAGCTTGGAAGGCCTGTGAGCTCCTGTACCACGTCATCGTTTCCTTTAAAGGCCTCTTCATTTAAAGACAGCTCATCAACTTTGCCCTTTAGACGATGAACCTCAGCTCTAAGTCGTGTACACTCATTTGTCAGTGCCTCGACTGTAGCTTGGCAAGCTGCATTCGAGCATGCTCCCACAATGTCTGGGCTATGAATGGCCTGGGAGTAATTGTGCTCATCATGCATGCATTCTGCCTGTACTTCCATGGTGTCATCCTCAGAGGCATTGATGATGCTGCAAGGCACTACAGTCTCACGGTCAGTGTCAGGTAACGCCTCAGTCCTTTTCCGCTTCATCTGCTGGGTATGCTCAAACCTAAGGTTGGCATAAATGCTTTTCTGTCGCTGTTCAGCTGAAATGTGCGCAAAACTGCTGGGTACATAATCAGGGCTCTGGGAGTTGTCATTTTTTCTTCCTAAGCAGACAGAGAGACAAAAATAGAATATTAAATGTGTGCACAAGCCTACTAACAAGATGGTGACCTGCCTAAGCAACAAGGGGTCATTGACATACTTGCATAAACCACATGTGTAAATTAGATCTGTGCATTAAAGTGACAGAAGCATGAAATACAGCACCTGCTGCTGCTGTCTGTGCTGTTAATATGAGTCAAACAACAGGAGAAAAACACTCACTGCTCTGGACTTTATCACTTTATTGTACCCTATTGTGGTAAAGTGGGGTGGTTGGGAACACAAAATGTGGAAACATAATTGTCTGACTTTTGCATAAACAAGTTTGCATAATAGGTTCCCTTTAAATGAGGTTCCCCCAAGGTTACTGTTATAAACACAAGCCTGAGCTGAAAGGCAATGAGGTTCCAGCAGCAGGGTATCACCCAGACTCGAGTAAAATTATGCACAATACCTGCAATCCTGTGCCGAAATTCAAGCCTTGAAAACATTTCAAAACCACAGTCTATAAGCTTCCACCTCTTTGCCTCACTCATGTCTTTAACCTCTGAAACTTTAAGATCGCATCATTGTAGGGAAAACATTTTTGCAACTTAAATGCCGCCTTGTATCTATAATATAAGTGCAAAAGGCATAAATTAGGTAGCAGTGCTGGAGCAGATAAACTGTGCAGACACTGGCTAAATGAGCACTCAAACGAATGACAGATCCCTGGAAGAATGCATTAATAGGTGTAACTTCTGTGATAAAGAGTCTGTGGCGTGTACGATGCGTTGCGCTCAGTGTAAGCAACACAATTATGCTTCTGTCTGCAGACAGACAGTGTTCCGACCACTGAACAGATGTAGGGAACAGAGTTGTTCAGTCAGAATTCAGACTCCGCTACAGAATGGCTGACACCCTACATAGAATCAGGAATGAGTTTTTATTGCCAGGTATGTTTACACAAATGGGGAATTTGTTTTCATGACAGAAGCTTGACAGAATGACAGTGACAGAACAAAACACAGATAATAAAAAATAGAAAAATAGAACAAGTAAATAAGGAATAAAATATATAAATTGACAATTGTGTGTGCAGGTATATAACAATAGACAGTTGTAGGTACAGGTATATTATGTGCAAATTGAAATGTAGACTGAGTGTGTTTGTTAGATAAATAAGTGTATGAGTGAATAAATAGTGTGTGTTCCACATTATTGTCAAGTGTTCATGAGATGGAGGGCCTGAGGGAAGAAACTGTTTCTGTGTCTGGTCGTTCTGGTGCTCAGAGCTCTGTATCGTCGACCAGATGGCAACAGTTCAAAGAGGGAATGTGCTGGATGTGAGGGGTCCATAGTGATTTTTCCAGCCCTTTTGCTCACTCTGTATAAGTACAGTTCTTGGAGAGTAGTGAGGGTTGTACCAGTGATTCGCTCAGCATTCCGGACTACCCTCTGAAGTCTTCTGAGGTCAGATTTGGTAGCTGAGCTGAACCAGACAGTTATTGAAGTGCAGAGGACGGATTCATTAATGGCGGAGTAGAACTGTTTCAGCAGCTCCTGTGGCAGGTTGAACTTCCTCAGCTGGCGAAGGAAGTACAACCTCTGCTGGGCCTTTTTCACAATGGAGTCAATGTTGAGTGTCCCACTTCAGGTCCTGAGATTGTGGTGCCCAGGAACCTGAATGACTCCACTGCAGTCACAGTGCTGTCCATGATGGTGAGTGGGGGGAGTGCAGAGGGGTTTCTCCTGAAGTCCACGGTCATCTCCACAGTTTTGAGCGTGTTGAGCTCCAGGTTGTTGAGACTGCACTAGACAGCCAGCTCGTTGACCTCCTGACTGTAAGCAGACTCGTCTCCATCCTTGATGAGACCGATGGCTGTAGTGTCATCTGCATACTTCAGGGGCTTGACAGAGGGGTCTTTAGATGTGCAGTCGTTGGTGTACAGTGAGAAGAGCAGTGGAGAGAGAACACAACCCTGAGGATCTCCAGTGCTGATCGTACGGGTGCTGGATTTGTATTTTCCCAGCCTCACTAGCTGCTGTCTGTCTGTCAGGAAGCTGTTGATCCACTGACAGACGGAGGTGGGCACGGAGAGCTGAGTTAGTTTGGGCAGGAGGAGGTTTGGGATGATGGTGTTAAAGGCCGAGCTGAAGTCCACGAACAGGATCCTCACATAAGTCCCTGGTCTGTCTAGATGTTGCAGAACATAATGCAGTCCCATGTCACAGACCTGTTTGCTCTGTAGGCAAAACTGAAGAGGATCCAGCAAGGGTCCAGTGATGTCCTTCAGTTGGGCCAGCACCAATTTTTCAAAAGACTTCTTGACCACAGACGTTAGAGCCACAGGTCTGCAGTCATTAAGTCCAGTAATTTTGGGTTTCTTTGGGACTGGGATGATGGTGGAGCGTTTGAAGCATGAAGGGACTTCGCACAGCTCCAGTGATCTGTTGAAGATCTGTGTGAAGATGGGGGCCAGCTGGTCAGCACAGGATTTCAGACAGACTGGTGGAACACAATCTGGGCCTGGTGCTTTTTTCCTTTTCTGCTTCCGGAAGACCTGGCGTACCTCTTCTTCGCTGATCTGAATTGCTGGTGTGGGGGAGAGGGGGGTTGTTGGATGTGTGAATGGTTGTGTGGAGAGGTGTGCAGGGCGGGTGTGGGGTGTCTTTTCAAACCTGCAGTAGAAATCGTTCAGATCGTCTGCCAGTTGTTGATTCTCCACAGTGCTGGTGGATGGTGTCTTGTACTTGGTGATTTCTTTTAGACTTTTCCATACTGATGCCGAGTCACTGGAAGAGAATTTAATCCTTATTTTTTCTGAATAATTCCTCTTTGCCACTCTGATCTCCTTTTCCAGTGTGTATTTAGCCTGTTTATACAAGACATTATCCCCCTTCCTGTGAGCATCTTCTTTGGCCTGACGGAGCTGTCTGATTTTTGGCAGTGAACCCTGGTTTGTCGTTGTTGTAGGTTAAATGAGTCCTGGTAGGGATGCACATGTCTTCACATAAACTGATATATGATGTTACAGTCTCTGAGAGCTCGTCCAGGTTGGTGGCAGCAGCTTCAAAGACGCTCCCATCAGTGAGGTCAAAACAAGCTTGTAATCCTGCTCTGCTTCATTAGTCCATCGTTTTACAGTCCTTAATACAGGTTTAGATTATTTCAGTTTCTGCCTGTAGGTCGGTAAAAGATTAACCAAACAGTGATCAGAGAGCCCCAAAGCTACTCGTGGGACAGAGTGATATGCATCTTTTATTGTGGTGTAACAGTGGTCCAGTATATTACTGTCTCTGGTGGGAAATCTAACATGCTGTCTGTATTTTTTGCAGTTCACTGGAGAGATTTGCTTTATTAAAGTCCCCGAGAATGATTAAAACAGAGTCCGTGTGTTGTTGTTCTGTGTCTGTGATCAGATCAGCGCGTTTCTGTAAAGCGGAGCTCACGTGCACTTGCGGAGGAATGTACACACTGACGAGAATGAACGAGCAAAACTCCCGCGGCGAATAGAACAGCTTGCAATTAATGAAGAGCACTTCTAGATCTGAACAGCACATCTTCTTTAACACAGTTACATCTGTACACGACCTTTCATTGATGTAAAAGCATGTCCTGCCACCGCGTGATTTCCCTGTTGATTTTGCGTCGCGATCTGCTCTGAACAGCTGAAGCCGGAGACTCGACAAAAAAAAAAAAACAAAAAAAAAAAACGCGCTGTCCGGAATGGCATCTTTCAGCCACGTTTCTGTGAAACACAGAGTAGCAGAGTTTGAAAAATCCTTATTTATCCAGGAGAGCAGAAGAAGTTGTGTTGGGTAGAGAGCAGAGATTCGCCAGATGGATGCTAGGCAACGGTGTTCTGAATCCGCGCTGTCTGAGCTTCAAGAGCGCGCCGGCTCGCTTCCCCCGTCTGCGCTTCCTGAAGTGCTTGATCAGCGCCACAGCTCTCCCGACTACAATGTCCAGCAAAACATTTGAATAGTCGAAAACCGGTGAAATATCGAGTGGTGTGTACTTCCGAATGTCCAGCAATTCTTCTCTGGTGAAACTGATTGCAGGGATATAACTAAAGACAGGACAAACTAACAAAAACATAAAAACAACTGCAGAGCACGCCACGGAGGCAGCCATCAGCGTCGGCGCCATTGTGCATTGTGCGCTATATAAACAAGGGAGCAAGTTCAGACACAGCACAGGACAACAGTTGAGAAAGATATAATAAAACCAGCTGCAAGCAGTGAGGATGGTGCCATCTCCACCCGCTGGCCTTATGAAATCTGAACGATTGTTTCAAAGTCTGCTGTGTGTGAGCTACAACACCGTTTTCATCTCCCTCAGACAACGCACTCACAAGACAAGCAAACCTTCTGTTTCATCACTGACTGTTGTGGCACGAGAGCCGCTTGTTCCACTGGTAAGCGGACTCAGCTCCGTAGTACTTTAGTTTAGGGGCAATTCTCACTATTAACTAGCTACGGCCTATGACTACAGCCTCAATAAACTCCTAATTAGCTGCTTGGTGATAGTTAGTAAGGTAGTTGTTAAGGTTAGGTATTGGGTAGGATTAAGGATGTAAAATATGGTCATGCATTAATATGTGCTTTAAAAGTACTAATAAACAGCCAAAATGCTACTAATATATTGCATGCTCAGTAAACATTTGGCCCCCTAAACTAAAGCGTTTACTTACTAGATTTTGATATTCTAAGCATTATCAAATGGCCAGAGTTTCGAGATCGCGGCGGACATTAAATGTTATATTCCAAACACTCGACTGATGTTATATAGTGAGTTTGGAGGAAAAACACGGTGTTAATCTAATACACTGTCATGTTTTGGTGCTATATTAAGCTAACCTGCCAGCTAGCTCTTATGCAGCTGTTGTCAGGAACAAAGATGATTAATGACTAATTTTCCACGTAAGATCATTGAAATGATTCTTTTTTTAAGTAGAACATTTGATTCAACGACAAAAAGGTGAAGAAAGAAGTTTGATCTAAGAAATGAGAGATTGTTTGGGGAATCACTGCTCTGCTTTCTGTGCCATCTATTAACACGGACACCAAAACATAAATACCTTTATCACCGGCATGTACTGCATTAATCCAGCTGCACAATCAAATACTGAGCATTTGATGAAAATAGAATTACACTGCATCTGTTTTCTTCCTATTCTTCATTACCAGATTACTGAGCAAACAGACGAGGTTATTCAATAACACTGAGCTGGATAAACTAGTTTATTAGATTTTTGGATACACGTACTGCTGCTATTTGTTCACACATGTATCCATCCATTTTCCAAACCCCTTGTCCTCTCTGTTGGGTTGCTGGACACATATTATTACTTATTATTTACTTATCTACATGATTTTTGGAGTTCAAGTCATAGCATCAGATCTTTTCTTCCGTATTGTCAAAGTACTGTAAGTACAAACCAAACCAGAGCTCATTAAGATTATCATAAGAGAAAAACTGTAGGGCGGGGCTTGGTTCTGTGTCGGCTGTTGATTGGATGTTGAGATGTGGGCGTGGCAGAGCAGAGCCAATGGGTGAGCCTGCACTGAATGCTGGAGAAAACCTGCGATCACATAAACCAAGCAAAAGTAGGAGGAAAAAGGATAAATGTGGCAAACAGGCGAGAAGAAGTGGTATACTCAAGGCTGAGACTGAATGATACATTGCAGATAATAGGGAAGAGTTATGCACAAGATGTCAAACCTAGGAAGATGTAGAACATTGTTTAGAAGCAATAAATACCATGAAACCATGAAAAAATGTACATTCCATCATGCCACAGCTTCCCTGGAGATTGAACGCTGCACCATTCACCATGCTTTTATTATGTGAGGAGAGAGCCAAGTACAGCAGTGGTGATAACAGTGAATGGGAGACTGCTTCCAGAAAATGTTCAAATGGGATATGTGTGCTACCCAGTTAGACCTTTTATAAAACCTGCATTGAGATGTTTCAATCGCCAAAGATTAGGCCATGTAGCAGAAGTATGCAAGCAAAGAAACGGTGTTGTAAATGTGGAGGTGAACACGGTTACGGAGAATGTGGGGATCTAGTTGAACCGAAGTGTTGCAACTGTGGAGGCCCTCATAGTGCAGCGTATTTAGGATGTGTAGCGCAAAAACAAGCCGTGGAAGCAATGCAGTACAAGTCGGAGCATAATGATTCATATGCACAAGCAGTAAAGAAGGTTCGAATTGAGCAAGGACATAGGACGAGTTATGGAAGGTCTGATGCATTTGAAACACCAAACAAGGGAACAGAGAGGTATAAAACAAATATAGAGGCAAGTATGCTTATGGTCAGCAAATGGCTTAAATCGCAATCAGACTTCGTCATTCCAGGGTATTTATCCATTAGGAAATACAGATCAAGAGCAACAGATGGAGAGTGTGCAACGTTTATAAAGAATGGGGAAGTAAAGATAGGAACACAATATGAATGCATTAAGGTGGAAGTGTGGACAACATTAGGAAAAGTAGCAATAATAAATTACTACAATCCCTGTGAACAAATATCTTTAATGGAATTAAATAACATTTGGAGTAAAGAAGAAGGTATAGTGATATGGTGCGGTGACTTTAATGCACATAGTGTAGTATGGCTTGTGGGGCCCTAGGCAAGATAATGAAAAGTTAGTGTTAATATTGTCATAGCAATTTGACGAGTAAAGAGAAAGCACATAAAATGGCAATTTCAATAATTAAGCATAAATGTGTATTAAGTGTAACATCCAACTTACATATGTAAAAATATTTAAACCGGTTAACAAAACTCAAGTGCAAGTGAGCTTGAAAAATGAAAATAAATATACAGTATATACATGAAACACAAATATATAAAATAAAATATAAATGAATTATACACAAAAACTAAATAAAAAAACAGAGCATAAACAAAAACATCAGTGTTGAGGTCTGCATTCATTGATTATAACGTAACTGTGAGTCAGGTGGACCTAAATAAATGAGTCAAAGCTTTTTAGACATTATTAGGGAACACTCTTTGCTCCGTAGCAATGAATGGCTGGAACAAAAATATTGTGGTAGGCCATTATATAAATATTATATATGTAATATTAAGGTTTATAGATCACCCTCACTAATTCAGAAGCAACCTCAGTGATTGATTCTGGAGCCAGGATCTGAATTAGTTAAAGGGTAACACCGAGGAAATGTCAATTCCCCTCAAACAAGTTGTCTGTGATCGTGGGCAGCATTGCTTTATAAAACTCATACTATAACACCCGCAGATAAAATATTTGTTATAGCAAGTCAGAACATCTTTTTTCGCTCCATAAAGATACCCGTTTGGATTCCCATTTCTACCATCAATTTCACTTTAAGCTCTCTATCATTCTTTCAGTGCCAAGTCTGCACGTAAACTAGGAAACGTTTCAAGATAAAGTTTTTTTTTTTTTTTTCTTTATTTGAACACAAGTTTGCTGGCTGTCTGTAGTCGCACAATTTGGCCCAATAATTGTGGTTTATATATCAATATGACTACGACTAATTCGATTTATAGTTATAACTTTAATAAAAACATTTTAAAACCAAGGAATATTGAGCATTGATAGTTATTAATATATTATAGTATAATTCATATTATAGTATTATTAAAACTGCAGGCCTTATAACCTAAGCCAGATAATTTTAGAAAGGTCTAAGGGATTATTATAAATGAAGTAAAAAAGCAGTGACAGTAATGTTGTATGTAATGACACTGAGAGAGAGAGAGAGAGAGAGAGAACTCCTCTACACTGGAGAAAAACTTAGAGAGAAGTATTATTTTCCCTATTTTTACCCAAAATAAGGTGTAGTGAGTAGCTGTAGCTGCTTCATTATACTGGACCTCCTGCAGTTAAACAATATAAGTTGAAAAATCACAAAATGAAAATACACTCAACAAACTCAGTTGGAGGTAAAGCCGTAATAGGCCAAAGGCATTATGCTGTGATTGCAGTGGCTGAATAAAAAGTCAGAAGATAGATAGGGACATTTTACCGATGAAGAATGAAGACAATAAACATATGATTGTGACTAAATGGTGTATCTCTGTTCTTCAAGCCATCACGGGTATTTTTTTATACAGAATGTATGTTTAGATGCAATGCTAATCGACATAGCCTTTATCACGGTATAGAATATTATATGAAACCAGGTCAGCTCCGTGGCCCTCCCCAGACTCAGGGTAAAAATGAGCCTCAAACTCAGATAAAAATGGCACAGTGGTGGAAGAACACAAGGAAGACAATTTATCGGTATGCTTAAATGATGGTAGTGGGTCAAAACAAATAAAATCACGCGCAGACCTAACCATAATTTCAGCATCAATGGCAGAGAAATGTCAATGGGAGGTGTTAGAGCACGGTAGGGTCAGACATGCGAAGGAGTATGATGCTAAAACAACATAGATGGACATCAGAGAAAGCTGGTTGGGAGAAGTATAATAAAATATGTGAGTTAGAATGAATGAGGATGATATTGATAAGTGTACAGAGAAACTAAGTTAGATTGGTTAAGCTATAGCAGTTAAAGAGGGATTAGAGGCAGTTTACTCTGATATGGAAAAGCATGTGACATGTTGTGGACGCAGGGATTACTTATTAAAATGAAGAGTATTGGAGTAGAAGGAAGAATGTATAATTGGGTTTTAAGTTTTTTATTTGACAGAACAATTCAAGTTAAAGTGGGTGGTGAAGTATCTCAAACTCTAAATGTGGAAAACAGCTTGCCTCAGGGAAGTGTGATTAGTCCTATATTATTTAATATAATGATTAATGATATATTTGGAAAAGTGGCTCCGGGTATAAGCACTGGGTTATATGCAGACGATGGTATAATGTGGAAAGGAGGAAGGAATATATCTTTTAATATGAATAAAATTCAAGAAGCTATAGAAGTAGTTGAAAATGGCCATTAGAATGTGGATTTAAATTCTCAATATCAATATCAATATCAATTACCCAATAGTGGTAATATCCCCAATTCCACCCTGCATACTAGCCCGACCTGAAGTAGACACAACATTACATCAGAACAGAAGGGAACCGGACGCAGCGGCTAGTTTAATTACATATGAGTATAAGACACTCACACTACTCACTTCTTCAATTACAGTATATACAGACGGGTCCCAGAGTAAAGACACTGGAAGGACAGGGCTTGAGGAAGAGGAAGAGGTAGAGGAAGAATAGCAGGATGTGCAGATACAGCTGAAGATGCGAGCTCTGTTTTAATGGCATACGAAGTGGGTGTCAATTGTATGAAGTCAGACCTGATCAAGTATAATATCTTCTGATTCAGTGGCAGTCCTTATGAGTTTACAGCCATTGGAAACAAATAGAACGGACACTTGAACAGAAATCCTGATTGGGTTATAGTGTACGACAGATGAGAATATAATCTGATTGATGGGAATTGAAGGTAATGAGGAGCAGACAACATTGCCAAAGAGTCAGTAAAGATGAAAGAAGCCAGCATAAACGTAGCAGTCAGTAGATCAGAAGCAGAGCAGATCTAGGAAACGTCAGACACTCGTGCCACACAGATCCACACTGTCACACCATTCAAAGAAGCCTGGAGAAAGCTCAGTCATTCCCTGCTGGAGTAGAAGAGAGCAAGCTACTTCACACATCCACCTCACACGCTACACATTACAGGGGTCTGTGTGACGTCTGTTTAGCTGAGGAGACTGTCCAGCTTATGAAGATATGGAAGACATGGGAAAGAGAAAGGAGGATTCTTATAGGATGCCAGGAATTCAATATAACGCAGCTTATTAAATAACGGTCCAAATTCAGGGAAACGACTACATGCAGTCATGAGATTTATTAAGAACAGTGGGTTATATACTAGGATATATTAGGAGCGCCTAGTGCATTCTCTTCACACTCCATCACTGAAGGTGGCGATAATGCACCTTAACATTGGTGCTACCCGCCATAAAACCAAAGAAGAAGAAGAGCGGGGGAGGAGTCGCACTTACGGTTGCTGGGCTATCGGCAGAAGTTGACAAGCTGCTCAGTTTACTGGCACCCTAACTAGGTGAGTTCAATTCATGAGCAACTGCGCTCACACACCTCACCCACACACACACACACACACTGCGTCCTGCTCTATCTGTAGATGATGCGAGAAGCGCGGATCAGTCTGTACTAATAACTGCATGATGACGTATGTATCTATAGATATATCACAGAGATGCTGTGTCGTGACGTCAGAGTCCATAATGTTTCGACGTCTCCTAAATATGGATAAATGGAGGAAATCTCTCTCTCTCTCTCTCTCGTCTCTCTCTCTCTCTCTTGGAGTGTGTGGTGTGTGTGTGTTGTGTGTTGTGTGTGTGGGTGTGTGGTGTGTGTGGGTGTGAGAGAGAGAGAGAGAGTTTGTGTGTGAGTGTGAATGTTGCTGTGTGTGGTGAATGAGAGAGAGAGGAGAGGAGAGAGAGAGAGAGTGGTTTTGTGGAGAGAGAGAGTTGGTGTGTGTGTGTGGTATGTAAGAGAGAGAGGAGAGAGCGGAGAGGGTGTGGGTGGGGTGTGTGTGTGGGTGTGGGTGTGAGAGAGAGAGAGAGAGAAAGAAAGAGTGTGTGTGTGTGTGTGTGTGTGTGGGCGAGAGAGAGAGAGAGAGTTTGTGTGGTGTGTGAGTGTGTAAGAGAGAGGAGAGGCGAGAGAAGTGTGTTGTGTGTGTGTTGTGTGTGTGGGTGTTGTGTGTGTGTGTTGTGTGTGTGAGAGATGGTGTGAATGAGAGAGAGAGAGTTTGGTGTGGTGAAATGTGTGTGTGTGTGTGTGAGAGAGAGACGAGGAGAGTGTGGCTGTGTGTGGGGTGTGTGTGTAGAGAGAAGAGGAGGAGAGAGTGTGTCAATTGTGTGGTGATTTGTGTGTGTGTTGTGAGAGAGAGAGAGAGAGAGTTGTGTTGTAGTGGGTTGGTGTGTTGTGTGTGAGAGAGAGGAAGAGAGAGGTTTGTGTGTGTGTGGGGTGTGTGTGAGAGAGAGAGAGAAGAGAGTGTGTGTGGTGTGTGTGTGCTGTGTGTGGTGAGAGGAGAGAGAGAGTTTGTGGTGTGTGTGTGTGTGTGTGTGTGTTAGTGTGTTTGAGAGAGAGAGAGATGAGAGTTCATTGTGTTTGTGTGTGTGTGTGTGTGGGAGAGTGAGAGTGTGTGTGTGTGTGACGAGAGAGAGAGAGAGTTTGGGTGTTGTGTGTGAGTGTGTGTGTTGTGTGTGTGAGTGAGAGAGAGAGAGAAAGTGTGTGTGTGTGTGTGAGTGTGTAAGAGAGAGAGAGAGAGAGTGGGTGTTGCTGTGTGTGAGGAAAGAGAGAGAGAGAGTTTTGTCTTAGTGTGTGTGTGAAGTGGTGTAAGAGAGAGAAGGTTTGTGGGTGTGTGGTGTGTGTGAGATGACGAGGGGAGCCGGACGCCCCCAGGTTTGTTGTGTTGTGTTGTGTTGTGTTGTGTGTGTGTGTGTGTGAGAGAGAGCGATTTGTGTGTTGTGTGGTGGTCCCCTGGGTGTAGTGGTGGGTTTTGACGACGCGGGGTTTTTTGTGTGAGAGAGGAGAGAGTGTGTGTGTGTGTGTGAGTGTGTAAGAGAGAGAGAGAGTTTGTGTGTGTCCGCTTCGCGAGAAGGAGTGTGTGTTGTGTCTGGTGTGTGACGACGGAGTGCACATGTGCCCTCGTGCCCTCGCTGACTGTGTGTGAGAGAGACAGGAGAGTGTGTGTGTGGAGCGTGCCCCCACCACTTGTGTGTGTGTGTGTGTGAGAGCGCGAGAGTGTGTGTGTGTGTGAGAGAGAAAGAAAGAGAGTGTGTGTGTGTGTGTGCAGCCCCCGAGAGCCACACGAACCCGAGAGAGTGAGAGAAGAGGAGGAGAGATCGCGTGGGTGTGTGTGTGGTTGGGTGGTGTGTGAGAGCGAGATAGAGAGAGAGAGGAGAGTGTGAGAGAGGGAGGAGAGAGGCAGCGAGAGAGAGAGTCCAGAGAGAAGCGTGTATGTGTGTGTGTGGATGTAGAGCAGAGAGAGTGGGTGTGTGCTGTGCTCCCCGTGAGCAGAGAGAGAGAGAGATACGGAGAGAGACGAGAGGACCAAGTCGTTTGTGTGTGAGATGAGAGAGAAGAGGAGGAGAGAGAGAGGAGGACGATGGATGAGAGAGTGTGTGTGTGTGTGGAGAAGAGAGAGGGGGAGAAGATGAGAGTGTGTGGTGTGGTGAGAGAGGTGGTGAGTGTGGGGAGAGGAGAGAGTGTGTGTGTGGAGAGAGAGGGAGTGTGTGTGTGCGAGAGAGAGAGAGTGTGTGTGAGAGAGCGAGTGTGTGTGTGAGATTGTGTGAGAGAGAGAGAGTGTTGTGAGAGCGAGAGACAGTGTGTTGGCATTGTGGAGAGGAGATGTAAGTGGTGATAAGTGAGAGAGAGAGAGTAGTCGGTGTGAAGTGTTGAGAAGAGGAGAGTGTGTGGGTGAGAGAGATGGAGAGAGGTGTGAGTGAGAGAGAGATGAGAGTGCGGTGTGTTTGTGACGGTGAGAGATGCATTGTGGTGTGTGTGAGTGAGGGCAGAGTACGAGAGAGAGAGAGTACTGTAAATGTGTGGTTGTGCCATGTGTGAGAGAGAGAGAGAGAGAGAGAGTTTGTGTGTGTGTGTGTGTGTGTGTGTGTGTGGGGGGGAGAGAGAGAGAGAGGGAGGGGGGGGGAGAGAGAGAGAGAGAGAGAGAGAGTTGTGTGTGTGTGTGAGAGAGAGAGAGAGAGAGAAGAGTGTGTGTGTGTGAGAGTAGTGAGGAAGTGGAGTAGAGGAGAGAGGAGAGAGAGAGTGTGGTGTGTGAGAGAGAGAGTGTGTGTGTGTGTGTGTGTGTGTGTGAGAGAGAGAGAGTGTGTGTGTGTGTGTGGTGAGTGTGTGTGTGTGTGTGTGTTGTGTGAGTGTTGTGTGTGTGTGTGTTGTGTGTGAGAGAGGTTTGTGTTGTGTGAGACGAGAGTGTGTGGTGTGTGTGTGGAGAGAGAGTGTGGTGTGTTTGAGAGGAGAGAGGTGTCGTGTGTGTGTGAGAGAGCAGTGTGTGATGGTGGGTGGAGTGAGAGAGTGTGTGTGTGTGAGGAGAGAGTGTGTCGTGTGTGGTGAGATTGCGAGAGAGGAGAGTGTTGTGGTATGTGTGAGAGAGAGAGAAGAGAGTTAGTGTGGGTGGAGATGGATAGTAAGGAGTATAGAGAGAGCGAGAGAGAGAGAGTGTTGGTGTGATCTGGGAGAGAGAGAGTGTGTGTGTGGTGAGAGAGAGAGAGAGAGAGTGGTGTGTGTGTGTGTGTGTGTGTGAGAGAGAGGTGTGTGTGTGTGAGAGAGAGAGTGTTGGGTGTGTGAGAGAGATGTTGTGTTGTGTGTGTGGAGAGAGTGTCTGTGTGGGTGGTGTGTGTGTGCAGAAGATGTGATTGTTGTGCGTGTGATGAGATGTGGGAGAGGTGTAGTGTGTGTGTGTGATGAATTGTGTGTGTGTTTGTGTAGAGAGGTGTGTGTGTGTGTGTAGAGAGAGGAGAGTGGTGTGTGAGATGAGAGTGTGTGGATGGGTCGGGGCATTTTGTCGAGTGTTGGGCAGACAGAGAGTGTGTGTTGGTGAGCTGAGAGTGTGTTTGTGCTGTGAGACGGCGTGTGTGTGTGTGTGTGAGAGAGAGTGTGTGTGTGGGTGTGTGTGTGAGAGAGAGAGAGATGAGGAGGACGAGCGAGAGAGGAGAGTGTGTTTGTGTGTTGTGTGTGAAGAGGAGAGAGTAGATGTGTTGTGATGTGTGAGAGGAGAAGGAGGAGTGGGTGTTGTGTGTGTGAGAGGAGAGAAGGAGGAGTTAGTGTTGTGGTAGTGTGTGTGTTGAAGAAGAAGAGAGAAGTGTGATGTTGTGTGTGTGTGAGCGATTAGTGATGTGTCGTGTTGCGAGGGGAAGATGAGTGTATAAGTGAGTGTGTGTGATGGGGAGAGAGGTGTGGGTGTTCGTGTCGAGATGAGAGAAAGGAGAGAGAGAGAGGGGTGTGTGTGTTGTGTTGAGCGGAGAGAGTAGGTGAACGAGAGTAGATGTCGGATAGAGGGAGAGTGAGTGTGTGTGAGAGTGTGAGGGAAGGAGAGAGAGAGAGAGAGTGTGTGTGTGTGTAGTAGTGTGAGAGGAGAGCATAGAGGAGAGAGAGAGAGAGTGTGTGTGAGTGTATGAGAACGTGTGAGAGAGGAGAGAGTGTGTGTGTGTGTGTGAGTGAGTGTGTAAGAGAGAGTGTGAGTAATACTTAATACAAAACCTCAAATGTATGAATCTAGCCTCGTTTTGAGGTCTAGACTGTTATCATTCATTCATAACATAACTCTGAATCTGACTGCACTTTCATCTGAAGTAAGTACAGTAGGATAAGCTGAAATCACCCCGTAGCTGCATCTAGTACACAGATTGAGGGCTTTCACATTTCTGTTAGCATGCTCCTAACAATATAAATATTAATTCAGCACATAACCGTTTCATAGCTACAACACTAAGAAGGAGCGTAATAGTGTCAGCTGGTCAGGCACCGTTCTTTGGAAAACTGCTCAAAATATGTATTGTAAAAACAAAAGTACAAATGTTTATAGTGCAGAAATATCTAAAACACGCCCCTCTCTCCTCGATCAGCTGTAAGCAGTGTCAGATCCTGCAAACACCGCACACTGAGAGCCTCGTCGTCTTAGGGTGAACATGAAGCCTATAGACAGTACAGGTGCATCTCAATAAAATTAGAAGAGGTCCCGGTGGCGTGGATGGAAAAGTTAATTTATTTCAGTAATTCAACTCAAATTGTGAAACTCATGTATTAAATAAATTCAATGCACACAGACTGAAGTAGTTTAAGTCTTTGGTTCTTTTAATTGTGATGATTTTGGCTCACATTTAACAAAAACCCACCAATTCACTATCTCAACAAATTAGAATATGGTGACATGCCAATCAGCTAATCAACTCAAAACACCTGCAAAGGTTTCCTGAGCCTTCAAAATGGTCTCTCAGTTTGGTTCACTAGGCTACACAATCATGGAGATGACTGCTGTTCTGACAGTTGTCCAGAAGACAATCAGACACCCTTCACAAGGAGGGTAAGCCAAAAACATCCATTGCCAAAGAAGCTGGCTTTTCACAGAGTGCTGTATCCAAGCATAACAGAAAGTTGAGTGAAGGAAAAAAAAAAGTGTGGAAGAAAAATATGCACAATCAACCGAGAGAACCACAGCCTTATGACGATTGTCAACAAAATCGATTCAAGAATTTGAGTGAAATTCACAAGGAATGGACTGAGGCTGGGGTCAAGGCATCAAGAGCCACAACACACAGACATGTCAAGGAATTTGGATACAGTCGTCGTATTCCTCTTGTTAAGCCACTCATGAACCACAGAAAACGTCAGTGGCGTCTTACCTGGGCTAAGGAGAATAACTGGACTTTTGCCCAGTGGTCCAAAGTCCTCTTTACAGATGAGAGCAAGTTTTGTATTTCATTTGGAAACCAAGGTCCTAGAGTCTGGAAAAAGGGTGGAGAAGCTCATAGCCCAAGATGCTTGAAGTCCAGTGTTAAGTTTCCACGGTCTGTGATGATTTGGGATGCAATGTCATCTGCTGGTGTTGGTCCAATTGTGTTTTTTGAAAAAAAAACCAATGTCACTGCACCCGTTTACGAAGAAATTTTGGAGCACTTCATGCTTCCTTCTGCTGACCAGCTTTTTGAAAGATGCTGATTTCATTTTCCAGCAGGACTTGGCACCTCCCACACTGCCAAAAGCACCAAAAGCACAAATGACCATGGTGTTGGTGTGCTTGAATGGCCAGCAAACTCACCAGACCTGAACCCATAGAGAATCTATGGGGTACTGTCAAGAGGAAAATAAGAAACAAGAGACCAAAAAAATGCAGATGAGCTGAAGACCACTGTCAAAGAAATCTGGGCTTCCATACCACCTCAGCAGTGCACAAACTGATCACCTCCATGCCACGTCGAATCGAGGCAGTAATTAAAGCAAAAGGAGCCCCTACACCAAGTATTGAGTACATGTACAGTAGATGAACATACTTTCCAGAAGGCCAACAATTCACTAAAATGTTTTTATGAAGTATTCTAATTTGCTGAGATAGTGAACTGGTGGGTTTTTGTTAAATGTTAGCCAAAATCATTACAATTAAAAGAACAAAAGACTTAAACTACTTCAGTATGTGCATTGAATTTATTTAATACACAAAATTCACAATTTGAGTTGAATTACTGAAAAAAAAAAAAAACTTTTCCACGACATTCTAATTTAATGAGATGCACCTGGGTATTGATACATAAGGGGTGCCCAAAACTCGGTCATGGAGGCGGTGTCATGCAGGTTTAGCTCCAACCTCAATTAACAACACCTAGCAGCAATCAAGGATCTTATAGGATACTAGGAAAAGTTGACCCAGAGGTGTGTGTGAGGCAAGCTGGAGCTGAAAACTCTGCAGGGACACGGGCCCTCAGGACCCGAGTTTGGGCACCTGGATCTACTAGAGTCTGATACCTGTGAAAACTAGGGTTGGGGATCGAAAAATCAATTCCAATTCCAGAATCGAATACTTAAGGTCAGGAATCGGATACTTGTTGTAAAATTAAGATTTCAATTCCACCCATCAATTCCTGTGTTCCATCTTTTTTTTAGGTGGTGAAAAGGGACTGTTAAAAATGTATTTGTCTTTGAACCATTCATTCAAAAACACTGAATCATCCAGTAATAAATCAAGTAAATCTTGAGTGAGTCATTGAATCATTCATTAAAAAAAATTCCCTCAGATTTTGTTATTATTTATAAATAAATAATTTAGTAATTTCTGATTTAGCAGACGCTTTTATCCAAAGCGACTTACAGTGCATTCAGGCTATACATTTTTTGTTTGTTTGTTTAGTTGTCTAATATTTTTCTTCAGACTTGTGAGAGAACTACAACCTCTATTAAAAAAACAACAACAAAAAAAACTAATCCCCGAATTTATCCAGTGATTTTTCCAGAATCGTACAGCTCTATTTTGCACACAGACTGCTCTTAATCGAGTCAATTTTTATGCAGCCGGCTGATTTTTGTTCATGGTATTCAGCAGCAATCAAATGTTTTGCAAAAAGAGACACAGAATAAATATGCTTGATATCTAAATGTTTGACCACATTGTAATCGAAGCTGGGAATCGATAAGCAGAACCGGAATCAGATTAGGAATTGATCACAATTCGAGCAAGCGGATGACCCAAGCCTACACCGATACCGATGCTCAAGTGTGATGAAGCTGCTAAATGTGATCCGGAGCGTCTGTGAAATCAGAAAGCACTGGATGAATGACTGCAGCCTGTAATGCAGGCCTCACCAAGAACCTTCTCAGCATTAATGATGTTTCTGTATTTCTGCAGTAGTGAGGGCTTGAGCATTTGTACTATTCATACTCCTCAGCGCTCTGGATCTGGTCACACTCGCTGAATATCTCAATAGAGGTCACTAAGCTGCAGCTGACATGTGTGCCAGTGTTTTCAGCTCAGCAGTGCTGTCTCCGTCATCTAGAGAGAGCAGAAATCGTGATCAGGATTAAGAAACATGTAATTGTGCGGTGGTGTGGATAAAAAAGAGGCAGTCGCTCCGTCACGTCACACACACAGGTAAACAGAAAGAATTAAACACAGAAAGAAACGGGGGAAAGAAAAAGTCAGTTAAGCACTACTTCAGCAAAACATCAGTTTCTTAAAGCACTTCAGTAAAGTGTGATCTTAAAAGCTGTCTGTTCAGTAGGGTTTGTGATACTTGCGTTGCTTTCAGAAACACTTATGACTCTAGATGGAGTCGTGATGTTTGAGTGAGAGATCATGGATTTGGGATCAGAAAGACTAAGTAATGCTGATTTGATTGAGTTCTCTGAAAAGAGGTTCATATACAGTAGTGATCTGTTAACCTTTCCTGAAGCTGTCGTTTTATTGAGATGATCAGATTGGGCTGACAGATTAATGTGACCGATTAGACTCTGATTATTGTAGCAGGAGTGTAATAAATGAGCCTGTTAGGAAATGAACAAAGAATAACTTTGATATGAAATGTGATGCATGTTGGGTCATATTAATTAGTGGTTTGATTGATGAGGCATGCACACAACACACACAGCTGTGTAATGGTGGCTGTAATAACTAATTTTATTCACATTTATTCAGACATGCATTCAATAATAAAAACAACAGGTTCAGTATAACCGAATGAATGTGTAATGTAGTGCCCCTCTCTTGATTGATTTCAGTGAGCTGTTCTGTTTCTTCTGATGATCATTCCTGTTGATTTGCTGCTGCAACTAGTAGTAAAGAGGAAGAGATGATCTGTCAGAACACATTAAAGAGCCACAAAACCACAGATTGTTTTTTATTTCATGACAGATTTGAAAGCTGCAGAAACTGTTGCATGCTGAAAGTAACTATTCTTTATTGTGATTACTGGACGGGAGGTGCTACAAATCTTTCCACACTTCTCTAGTAAGTTTGGTCAGTTTGTGAATCGTTGCGATCGTTCTGAGTCCAAGGGTGTGAACAGCTCCATGCAGAACGTCACGTGTTGTCCTCTCAAAACTACAGTAATCACGACATGGCATGAATGCAGCATAAGAACCACTGACTAGACGATCTCTGTTCATCAAAACCTGTTTCCATGCTTATCCATGCACAGATAGACTCTGACACTAGCAAACGCACCAGCAAAGAAGCACTAATTAAATATCTCCTCTTCAGTTACTGATTTCGTCTCATGCAGAAAATTAGTTTAAATTATTTTTACTTGTTATTATGTTTTACTGAATGTTTTGAAAGTGTTGTGACTGAAGTGATCTTCAGCTGACCTGTGCTCTGATGTATGTCTGTTATAGAATGACAGATGTGTGACCAGTCGACATCTGAGCTGACTCTGCCTGCTCGCTCATCAACTGAGTAACACTCCCACAGAGACACACACTCTCACTCACACTCACACTCACACAGACACACACACACAGTCTCACACACACTCACACTCACACAGTCACTCACTCACACACAGACACACACACACACTCACACTCACACACACACACACACAGACACACACACACACACACAGGTTTGTTTTTATGGTTTATGAGGACTCTCCATAGGCGTAATGGTTTTTATACTGTTCAAACCGGATTTTCTATTGCCCTACACCAACCCTACCCCTAAACCTACCCCTCACAGGAGACTTTCTGCATTTTTAGATTTTCAAAAAAACTAATTCTGAATGATTTATAAGCCTTTTGAATTACGGGGACACTGAAAATGTAAATAAATCACCTTCTTGTTGTAATACCTATGTTATACCCATGTTATTATACAAATTTGTGTCCTCATAAACCACATAAACACACACACACACAGTCACTCACACACAGTCTCTCACACACAGTCTCACACACACACACACACACACACCCAGTCACTCACACACGTCTCACACACACACTCTCACCCACAGTCTCACACACACACACAGTCTCACTCACACACAGTCTCACACACACACACACACACACACACACACACACACACACACACACAAGTCACGTCACAGCACAGTCTACCCACAACACACTCTCACCCCAGTCTCCACACACAGTGCTCACTCACACACTTCTCACACACACACACACACAGTCTCACTCACACACAGTCTCACCACACACACACACACACACACACACACACAGTCACTCACACACACACACTCACACACTCACACTCACACACACACTCACACACACACAGACACACAGACACACGCGCACACACACACACACACTCTTTCACACTCACTCACTCACACTCTCACACACACGCTCTCACACACACACACACACAGCTCTGGGCTGTGTTTCCCAATAACACTGTCTCTTAGCATGCTACAAAGACTCTAAAGGTATGTCTTAACTAAAGGTGTACCATTTCTAGGTGTGATCCCCGAACTATATCTTAGGAGGTTGTTTAAGGTATACCTCCTTACGTGCGACGTTACCAGGTGCTGTCCATGCCAGTGGTGCTGAATCGGTTGATATCAATGGCATCCGACAATAGATTATTCATTCTATGCACGCTAGGGGTGGGGGAAAAATTTGATTCTTAGATGCATTACGATGTAGATGTGGATTATTCTGAATTGATTCACAAATGTCAAAAATTGATTTTCTATTTCTGAATGTTAATTGATAACATGATGATGACGGAACGCAAAAGGCTGAACTCTAACCCCTTATTTACATTACATGCATCTGCGGTGCGTTACGGCTCCGACAAGGTTTTGTTTTGTCCTCTACGCGTTGCCAGCTCACACCAGAAGCATTAAGGCCTTTTCACACAGGACGCGGCAAGCGGTGGAGTCACCGCGCAGCTGCTGCTTTCTCTCATAGTGAAAGCGTTTTGTGCAGTTGAAGGAGGTGCTTCAGAAACGTGCTGCGGTGAGGCTGGTGTAAACACAAGCACTGACAAAAGGGGTAACAGATGCATGATGGCAGGGCATGAAATCAGACCGGCACTGTCTGCGTTAAAAGCTAGCGTTGAAGGGGGAAAGACCCTGGACAAGAGCCACACTGTATGCAAGTTGTGTCAAGCCAAACTAAAATATTTTGGAAACGCAACAAATATGAGAAACCATATTACAGAATATGCTCAAGTCTGTATTAATTTACTACAAGTTTGCTGCTACAGGCACATGTTTCATCTCCCGTTGGTTCTTTGTAACCGTGCTGTTGACTTGCCAAATCACTTCCATTTGTTTAATTAATAAAAGATCAGGAAAGTGAATTCATTATGGGTCATTCCAAATACTTTGCGTTAATAGTCAGACAGTGAGAAAAAAGAAAGTCTGTATTAAAACAAAAAATGCATCGATAATGGTTTTATCATCACATCACAGCCCTCTGAATCGTATCGTGAGGTGCCTAGAGATTCCCACCCCCAATGCACGGGTCGCTTCACTGCGTTACGTGAGAAATGGGTGTTCTTTCTAAAAGAAGTGTTGATTTTAAATAAAGTCACGGAAGTCTTTCCTGTTAGAATGCAATGAACTTGTGTGGAACTTTCGCTTTGCAACATACATCACGTCAGGGAAGAAAACCAAGAAAGAAAAATATATGCCTAGAGCACCTCCCAGTGGTCACCACATAAAATACAAGGAAAAAAACTTACATGAGACACTGCTTAATAATTTAACTGGTTTTAACAGAAGAGAGAGAGAGAGAAAAAAAACACCTTGGACCTACACAAGTCCAACAGAAAAACATTGTGGTAAGAGTGCTTTCCAACAAGTGTGGGATCTTAAAAAAAACAATCCAATTTGCAAACTAAATCTAACCCAGGATATTTTTATATAATTTTGAAATGTGCGCCAACCCCGCAACCTCATGGCCAAACGTAGCCCTTATCACTAACTGACGGTATGCCTTCACTGGCCTTTGAATGGGTCATTTATATTATCATAACATATTTTCCATAGTGTCTTCATCTACTCCACTACCAGGGTTGATTGTCCAGCAGACGCATCACATATTGGTATAAATCACTCATTTCTGTTATTGGATGACCTACTCAATAAAAACGCAACAAGAGAAACATAATCAGCAGCTACTATTGTGGAGAGAAAGAAAGAGGAGAGCCGCCTGCAGCTGAATTTGTCTTGATAAAGTCGAACCAACAAGATTTTTAAGCTGCTGAATTTGCTGCCGTGCCAACATCGTTTTAGTGCACATATACACAATATGGCTCCACGGACGGCGCTGTCTTTGATTTTGCCCAACTATAATATTCTTATAGAATGAGATGTAAAGAACTGTGAACTGTCAAAAGTGATAAGGTATAGCTAAGAGTGGTCCAGACAAACCTTACGAAAGTATGACTTACAGAAGGTATACTTAACTAAGAATGTTTCGGGAAACACGTATTAACGATAAGGTACAGGTTAAGGTACAACTTAAGAATGACGTAGCTTTAAGAAGGTTTCGGGAAACGCAGCCCTGGCACCTCAGTAGCAACACTAAATCTGAACATTAGTACTGTGTTGGGTGTGATGGAGTCATTAATTACTGAAATCTCAGTATCATAGGGAGCATCTCTCTTGCTTCACGGAGCTGTGGTGAGCGGCGCACTAATAGCGTGAGCATTTATTTTCTCAGAAAGTATTCAGGTCCCTTCATTTCTTCACATTCTGTTATTGTTGCAGCCTTATTCATCAGTCTACACTCCATACTCCATCATGACAGCACAAAAACCAGAACCAGAAAAAGAAATGTGAAATAGACCATTTTCTCTGACACTTGAAATTTAGCACAGGTGCATCCCATTTTTCTCTGGATCATCTTTGAGATGCTTCTACACTTCAATTGCAGTTTTAACTTGATCCTGGCTATCTGAAGGTGGAAGACAGATTGGGCAGAGAAGAAGCCTCTCTCTAAATAGGGCTGTTTTACATGTTTGGTACATTTTTAGCATCAATATACCTACATATGGACATATAATCTGCAACTGATTGTTCTTAATTGAAGTGAAGGTTTGGTAGGGTTTTTCTTAATGTGTAGATTTGTGTTTTTCAAGTTTTGTTTTGATTAATTGCAAGGGTCTTCAGAAACATGTCTGGTTGGTGTCTGTCTGGTGTACATGACCTTAAACCAGCTATACTATACTGGCCTAGTCGCCCATACAACCCACTGATGAGTTGATTTAGAAAATACACATGTTCCTAATAAGGCCATAACTGTAATCTGCAGGATTTCTGTCTGTCTATCTCAGGTAGTGGTGATGGCGACAGATAGAGGTATAGTGGAAGACTGGCTCTCCGAATTCAAGGTGAGTCAAGCAGCATCTGCTGTTAAAGGGTTAGTTCACCCCAAAATGAAAATTATATTATTAATTACTCACCCTCATGTCGTTCCAAACCCGTAAGACCTTCGTTCATCTTTGGAACTCAAATTAAGATATTTTGGATGAATTCTGAGAGTTCTCTGACAGCGTGGAACCACATGAGGGTGAGTAATTAATGACAGAATTTTTATTTTTGGGTGAACTAACCCTGTAATATGCAATAGGCTATGAGCCTTTTATGAATCCACTGTAGGGGGAAAACAACTACTGTACACTTCCATACACTGGAGAAAAACATGGGTTATCGTATGTTTACTTCAAATTTCTTAAGAGAGAATTATTATTTTTCCTACTTATGCCCAAAATAGGGCTGATGCGCATAACTGCGCCCTAAATACATGTAATGTGTGTTTCATTGATGCTGGTAGCCGGTGGGGGCCCTCGCGTAGGAACTCCACATATGCATCACAGAAGTAACAGAACTCATGCTCCAGGAAATCCCTAATATGGGTAAAGGCATCGCTATCGCTGTAACTGATCTTTTAAGACGCTGCGCTGCACCGCTATTTGCTGGAAAAAGTAGTTAGCTACTGGAAAAGCTACATTGTTTAAAAAGTAGCTGAGCTACTGTCAAGCTCCTGAAAAATGTAGTTACGCTAGTAGCGTCGTTACTTGTAGCTAGCTTCTCCTCAACACTGGTGTGTTTCAAGCACTTCTTTCTTTATTTAAGAGCACAGAACCTTGAGCCTAATACATTTTATTCAAGAGTTATTGAACAGTTCTTTAAATTAGTTTGCTATTAACACACTTTTTGAAATGATGCTCTGTACGGGCCTGTGCTCTCACAGGCATTGTCTGAAACGCAGCTGTCTGGTTACGGTGGAGTCCTCGATCAGAAGAATACACTGGTGCCAGCCCTCTACAGCGTCATCCAGGACCCTGACAGTGAGGTGAGAAGAACGACCGGCGGTACAGAGATAAACAACAGTGAAGCCTCTGTGTGCCTCATCATCTGTGTGGTCTGTGTTCACAGCTGCTGGAGCCGGTATGCCATCAGCTGTTTGAGCTGTACCGCAGCTCAGAGGACTGTCTGCGCCGCTTCACGTTGCAGTTCCTGCCCGAGCTGCTGTGGGTTTACCTGCGCAGAGACGGACACAGCAGCGGCTGCATCGAGGCTCTTCTGCTGGGCATTTACAACCTGGTGTGTATTCAGCCGCTGGAGCCATGCTATACACATACGCACGCCATCAATATGTACAGTGGGTACGGAAAGTATTCAGACCCCCTTCAATTTTTCACTCTTTGTTATATTGCAGCCATTTGCTAAAATCATTTAAGTTAATTTTTTTTCCTCATTAATGTACACACAGCACCCCATATTGACAGAAAAACACAGAATTTTGACATTTTTGCATAAGTTATGCGTTGTGACACACTCCCTAATGAAAACTCTGTCTGAGTAAGGAGTCTATCCTGCCAGGAGAACACGAGGAAGAAGCGATGGTCCTAAGTATTAAGACCCTTTGCTGTGACACTCATATTTTTAATTCAGGTGCTGTCCATTTCTTCTGATCATCCTTGAGATGGTTCTACACCTTCATTTGAGTCCAGCTGTGTTTGATTATACTGATTGGACTTGATTAGGAAAGCCACACACCTGTCTATATAAGACCTTACAGCTCACAGTGCATGTCAGAGCAAATGAGAATCATGAGGTCAAAGGAACTGCTTGAAGAGCTCAGAGACAGAATTGTGTTAAGGCACAGATCTGGCCAAGGTTACAGAAACATTTCTGCTGCACTTAAGGTTCTAAGAGCACAGTGGCCTCCATAATCCTTAAATGAAGACGTTTGGGACGACCAGAACCTTCCTAGAGCTGGCCGTCCGGACAAACTGAGCAATCGGGGGAGAAGAGCATTGGTGAGAGAGGAAAAGAAGAACCCAAAGATCACTGTGGCTGAGCCCCAGAGATGCAAGTCGGGAGATGGGCGAAAGTGGTGTAGCAAGTCAACCATCACTGGCAGCCCTCCACCAGTCGGCTTATGCAAGTGGCCCGCCGGAAGCCCTCTCCTCAGTGCAAGACACATGACAGCCTGCATGGAGTTTGCTAAAAAACACCTGAAGGAATCCAAGTTGGTGAGAAATAAGATTCTCTGGTCGGTTGAGGCCAAGATAGAACTTTTTGGCCTTAGTTCTAAGTGGTATGTGTGGAGAAAACCAGGCACTGCTCATCACCTATCCATTACAGTCCCAACAGTGAAGCATGTTGGTGGCAGCATCATGCTGTGGGGGATTTTTTCAGCTGCAGTGACAGGACGACTGGTTGCAATCGAGGAAAGATGAATGCGGCCAAGTACAGGGATATCCTGGACAAAAAAACCTTCTCCAGAGTGCTCAGGAACTCAGACTGGGCCGAAGGATTACCTTCCAACAAGACAATAACCCTAAGCACACAGCTAAAATAACGAAGGAGTGCTTCACAACAACTCTGTGACTGTTCTTGATTGGCCCAGCCAGAGCCCTGACTTAAAATCTCTGGAGAGTCCTAAAAATGGCTGTCCACCAACGTTACCATCCAACCTGACAGAACTGGAAGAGGATCTGCAAGGAGGAATGGCAGAGGATCCCCAAAAACTGGTGTGAAAAACTTGTTGCATCTTTCATAAAAAGACTCATGGCTGTATTAGATCTAAAGGGTGCTTCTACTAAATACTGAGTTCAGGGTCTGAATACTTAGGACCATGTGATATTTCAGTTTTTTTTTTATAAATCTGCATAAATGTCAACAATTCTGTGTTTTTTCTGTCAATATGGTGTGCTGTGCGTACATTAATGAGGAAAAAAAAAAACTTAAACGATTTTAGCAAATGGCTGCAATATAACAAAGAGTGAAAAATTTAAGGGGGTCTGAATACTTTCCGTACCCACTGTACATTTAAATATGTGCAAAATATAAATACATTCAAAATACAATAACAAACACAAGCACTACATAACAAAACCATACAAAATACTGTACAGTATCCAGTCATCCATATCTGATGTTGGTTAAACAGCAGATGGGAGAATAACTTCTTGTATTGCTCTTTTGAGCTGCATGTTTGAATGAGTCTATCACTCAACATGCACTGTTTAATGGAGACGGTGAGTGGAGCAATTGATGATGGAGGACAACTTCCTTATAATCCTTCCTTCTCTATCTAACTTTTTGAAACTAAATCCTGACAAAACTAAATTTTGTTAGTTGGCCCCAAACATCTTATATCTACTTTGGTTAGGCCCTCACCAACTTTTTTGTCACACTCAAAATTTGGGAGTGACATTTGACTCTTTGCTCAGTTTTATATCCCATATTAACCAGGTCATGTCCTCATTTTGTCAACTCCATGTTTCTTGTCTTTGGTCCTCCCTCAGTTGTAAAGATACTGAAACAATTATTCATGTCTTCATTACTTCCCAATCAGATTATCGCAGTTCCCTCTTAATTGGATTACCCAATACATTACTTCAATGTTTACAGCTTGTGCTCTCACACAAACCAGTAAGCCCATATGACATTGGCCCCCTGTTAAGTACTACACAGCATGGTCTTGTGCCGTCATGTCTAATGGAGTTGCTTCATTCATACACCCCTGTAAGTACCCTCCAATCTGCAGCTGTAGAGGGAAGATGACTGCATTATACAACACTGAATTGATAGGCAAACTGCAGTGGCTCCACAGTTAAGCGCACCAGGGGTTGAAGCTGTTCAAGAACAAGTTTCTCATGTCTTGATCAAATGTGATGTTAACGCTGCTGGCCTTTATTGCTTGCGATCCCTGGGGTCAGCAGGATTAGGTACAGGCACTGCACAAGAAATCTTCCACAAGACCGCTGCCTTTCAATAGTGACGATAGAGAAGAGAAGACGATCAGACCCCTGAGAGATGATAGATGGAGAGTCAGAGGTTAGGGGAGAACTGGGTGAATGATAAAAACTGGAGAGTAGCTTTGAAAGAGAGCCCTGACAATACTGTGAGAGTGATGGAGGCAATAGATGAAAGCATTACATGACTGCTGTTGGTGGATCCAGCATTAAATCTCTTACATTCAGCTGATTTGCCTGTCTCTGGTTACTCATGGCTCAGTGATCTCCAGATGGTGTGGCACGTCCAGATGTTATGTCCATGCCTCTTATGCACCGCTCAGCTACAACCTTTGTTTCATCTTTTATAGTAGTAATTTACTTCACTTATTTTCCCGCTGCACTCTTGTTTTCTCCTCCTTATCTCCTAAAATAAAACTCTTACTCTTCATTTAAAAGTGCTTTAAATTTTGGGGTAAATTTAAGGGAGGTGTTATTACTGAATGTGAAGCAGGTGGCTGGGAAAGAGAAATGACCAACCAGGAGTAAATTCTGATGATTCATGTGTTCATATCTGGGTACTGGGCACTCAGAATATCCAGAACTAGCCAAAGATCTCAGATGATGTTTCTATGACCAGAAACTGTTTAGGAATGTAATGTGAAAGCATATCAAATGAATGCGTGTTGCTGTAGAGTGTTCAGGTCTGAGATCATGTTTTTTTAGATTTATTTTTGGCATTTTTATTTTATTTTATTATGATAGGACAGTGTACAGAGGACAGGAAGCAAAGTGGGAGAGAGAGGGGGATGAGTTCGGGAAAGGTCTGCGAGCCCCGGCTCGAACTTGCGAGAATGCAAAAACGTTGCATTCGAATGTTAGGTGTGCATCAGGCAGCCTTATTAGTGGCGCACGAGATGTGATGATGATGATGTAAGTGTCATTGCATTATGTTTTTCTTAGCTTATCCAGTTAAAGCCACTAGATGCTGCGCTGCTGTGTTTGTTCATCATATTTGCGGAAAAAGAGAATACATGCAGAGGAAGATGTGACTTGTTTACTCAAAACTTAAACCACCCGTTCAAATAGAATGCATATTTTGCACATTTTCGAGAGGGACATTTATCACTGGTTGCACGTTGTTTCTCGGACAATAGAGCCGTAGGTTTAGAAAGCCATGTAACCATTAATGAAGTTTCAACATCTTACAAAACATCCTGGCTCGAGACTAATTTAAAAAAAAATATGTATCCCACTGCCTTTCATGTTTTAAGGTGTTTACCCAAAATGAAAATTAGCTGTTTTTACCCCCGAGGCATCCTAAGGTGGATATTGCTTTCCTTCTTTCAGACTATCCTGTCGAGTTCTATAATTTTCCTGGCTATTCCAAGCTCTGTCATTGCAGTCAGTGGGTGTTGCAGTGATTCAGTCCAAAAGAAGTGAAATAAAAAATCGCCCATCCAAAAAAAAAAAGTGTCTCACACAGCTCAAGGGAGTGAACAAAGGCCTCCTGTAGCAAATAGATGCGTTTTTGTAAGAAAAATATCCATACTTCAAACATAGAATCACTTAAGTAGCTTGCCTCACTGTTGTAAACCGAAGCATTCCGTGCTATTATGTATGAGGTCCGCCTGCGCACATTTTTATTTATGGATGGGCTCTTTTATTTAACTTCTTTTGGACTGAAGCACTGCAACACCCGCTGACTGGCATGAATAGAGCTTTTGGAATAGCCAGACCATTTTTAATATAACCCGACTGATTCGTCTGAAATTCGATATACACCTAGGATTCCGCGGGCTAGTAACACAGCCTAATTTTCATTTTTGCGTGAACTAACCCTTAAAACAAAAAAAGTACTCTGTGTGATTGGCTTTCATCCCTTTGTTTTAAACTATGCATATATGCTGTAGTTTTGTTAATAATTGTTTAAGCAACTTAATTATATTTGGTTTATAAACATTATGCAATTTTTTTCACAGATAGTCATGTTATTTTATTGTTTTATAAAACGTGAATTAGTAATTTTGCTCAATGCGCCCTCTTGTGGCCTCAGGAGAGAAGCCAAAAGCTTTTTCCACCCTAACTGAAATTATGCCTTTTAAATTCAAATATAATTTGAATATTGATAATATTTAAGTGCAAAATTTGAATTTAGTTTTTCAGCCATTTTGACAGCCCTACTGGCCACGAGACTATCAGCGGCGTGAGAGCATGTTTTTGTGTCTCTGTAGTGTGTCATGTGTCTGCCAACATGAGAGACCTTACCTATATCAAACTCTAAACTGGAAACGTTCTTTCTAGACTAATCATTGTTTGAAACGGCTTAGGGGTGCTGATATGATTGAAATGTAAACCCTGTTGCTTCTATGCATCATTTAACTGCAGTATGTAATATCTAGCAAATCTTAACCAAGTAAACAGTTAACTGTATTTTTGCCCAGCTCTGTGTTAAATGTTTGATGCATACAGCACATCCTGCTTTACTCTCATACACACATGCACTCTTATAAGGTGATGTATACTTCAGTGGGTATTAAAAGTCTACACACCCCTGTTATATTGGTAGCTTTAAAAAAAAATGGAAAAATGCAAGAGTTGGTAATTTAATGTAATATTGATACCAACAAATTTAATGTAAAAAACGAATAAAAGCTTTTAAGGAAAAAAAACTACTCAAGACAATCTTATTGTTTCACACCCGTTATTGTTTATTTTGCAGGAAATCGTGGATAAAGATGGAAACAGCAAGCTGTTATCGTTCCTGATCCCGTCCCTGTCCAAGCCATCCATATATCATGAGGTAAAGAACAGCTCACATTTACACTTAAACCTCAGAACTGAAGGATGTTACTCTCTTCATACCACAGTCTACTGTATTGTATTACTGTATTACATGCTACATTTTACTGCAAAATTGCAAATGGCCGACACACTGTAAAACACAAGTTTCATTTGGGGCAGCCTTACATCATGTACATTTAAAAAGCAGTATTTATGAGTACTGTGAACTTATTTCCTTTGAGCCCACTAAAGAAAAGCATGGCAGCACATGAAACACTAGCAGATCTCCTGCATATTAACCCTGTGCTGTGACAGTTTGAATTCACATAGCATTTCTTCTTAGTGCAATGAATTTTCAGTCATGTCTGTGTGAAATGAGCTTGTTTCTTTGAATAAACTGGACAGACATAGGAATACTAGGTATCATTCATCTCCGTTTGGCCAAGGAGTCTAAGAATTCTCATGAGTTTAAAGGCATTCGGTCACATTAATTAGTGCATTCGTTATCATGAACTAACGGTGAGCAAGATGTGTATATAGCATCACTTAATATTTGTTAATGTTAACTTTTACAGGATTCTTTACATTCATAGCTTGACTTACAACTATGCACTAACAAACTAACAATGAAGATCTCTTGACAACATCAGTTTATGTTCGTCTATACATTTGCATTTCTTAATATTCATGATGCTCTATGGATTACTTACCATGAACTTAAAAAGAGCACTTAAGACAGAGAGTGTCACTTTATTAAAGTTAAACAAGCTTTTTTTGTGAAGCTCACTGTAAAATGGAAACCATCTGAACATCAGATAATGTATTTCTAATGTTTGCAGGCTCCTCACGAACATCTTCAGTGAAGTATTTGTCATGCATTATTGATGGCAAACCAATTATTGAGGAAATGAAAAAAGCCAAATGATTGCTGACAAATAGAAAGGCTCCTGGAGTAAGGCAGGTCCTCAATCAGTGACCATTGCCAATAAACTTGCTCCATCTATGAATGCAATAATACACATTTGCAGAAACCGACAGTACAGTGAGGTGACGTTATACTCTTCCGCCACTCAACATCAGAAGAAAACTAGAAGTGCAAACATAATTGACTCTGATCCATTCAATTATTGAACAGTAATGCACACTGGCTAGTAATGCGGTCACGGGGAGAAGTGCTGTGGTCCTTACATTATTTCTCAATAACTCAATAGCATGTGGTCAATTATTCCTTATGTAATATATGCACGTCGTCTATATTGTGTAACGTGTATGTTGCATGAATTAAACATCAGGATCTGGAACAATAATGGAAATGTCAAAGTGCATTTTCTCAGTTTGACAGGTCAGTGTTGTATTTGCCAGCTTCAGAAATATTCCAGTAAACACTGCTGATCAGGACTGCAGATTTTAAGTAGTGGAGAAAACCGTTTTAAAGGGCCCGAGTCAAACAAACAGCCTGGAAAGAGACGTGAGCGTTTGGGAAGAAACCAGAGGTTCTTGCTGCATTCTGCTGAATTAGGCGAGATCTGTTGATAGAGCACCAGAGCACAGTGTGTGTTGCCTTTCCCAGACTGATACAGCAGAAAACTATAAGAACGTGATCTGGAGGAACAGAACTCAGGAACGAACTCCTGTCGCAGAAATCCTGGTCATACCAGTGTAACAAATACAATGCCAAGAGTGACAAATAAAAATAGAGCAGCTCATGCAGTCAAACTGAGATATAAGGACTGTTTGCAATGCAGCCTTATTAACTGAAATGAATTGTTTAAGTCCTTTTCATTAGAAGTTCTCTGAAGCAGAAGTGCAGATGCTATATGTTAGCACTGTAGCTGCCTTTCTCATCACTGTGTAGTGGCATCTTTGCCTTTGTTTTGGAGAGGATTATAATTGGTTGATGGAACCAGAGCGTGGTTGAGTGAGAAGTCATGCTGCACAAGTGTAGTAATTATTGTGAAGTAAACTCTCCCCATTAGCCACCGGACAGCGCTGTTTGCACTGGGTGTTTACTGTAAGCAGCAAAATGACTTCATGCACTTCACACACCAGAGCCAGCTGCATAAACCGAACTAGTCTTTAGTGAACACCGAAAGAAATGAAGTCCTAAGTGGGTAAGTGGGTGCCGGTCCAGTTAAGGGTTTGAAAACAAAGAAAGGTATCTTAAAATCAGTTATATAACGGATAAGAAGCCAATGAAGAGACATTGAAATCATGGTAATATGTTCACACTTACATACACCCAACAGAAGTCAAGCCGCAAAATTTTGCACCATTTGAAGTTGTGAAATAGATGGTTGATTTAACCCACGGAAATGAAGTCGTAAGGTAAGAGATTGCAGAACGGATGCCCCTGGCATATCAGCCATCGGTGATCTTTATGTAATGCCTGCTTTAGCAGGTGCTGGAGATCCTCAGCAGGACACATGTTAGAGATTTCTCTCTGCTAATGAGCGATGTGTTTGAGAGCGAGACGGGTGAGGTGTGCGGTGCTGAGCTGCTCCAGAAACAGAGATGCGAGCCACTGCTGTATAGATGTGCTAACAGTAGCATCTGTGTGGTGTCCCTAACTTCTGTTTAGTGTCACTGTGTGTGTGTGTGTGTGTGTGTGTTCAGCCATCCAGTCTGGGCTCCATGGCTTTGACTGAGGGCGCTCTCTGTCAGCACGACCTGATCAGAGTGATCTACAGCGGCCTGCACCCGCAGAGAGAGACCTTCACTGCCCAGAACAGGTCATCGTCTCGAGAACTCTCTTTCTCTCAGTTAAATGTCCAAAGGAAGGATCTGTGAAATGAGTCCTCAGACTGCTGTGAATGCAGGTGACGTCTGTGGTTGTGTGTGTCTGCAGGTTTGAGGTGCTGTGTTTCCTGATGCTGTGCTATAACTCGCTGGTGGTCTACATGCCCCGCTCATCACACCGGGCCGTCTGCAGGATGAGCTCGCGGTGAGATCTCACCTCCGCTCTCTGAACCCAGAGCCATTACTAGCAGGCAATGCCAAGTTTATTTGTAGAGCTCAATTTAAAACAGCTTAGGCTACGTTCACACTGCAAGCCTTAGTGCTCAATTCCGATTTTTGCTCAGGTCTGATTTTTTGTATAGCTGTTCACATTGATTTTCAGATTTCCAGTGTGAACAGATCATGGCTCTGAACTGACCCGCATGCGCAAAAGAACAACATGAACAGGGTTGCCAGGTTTTCACAACAAAATCTGCCCAATTGCTTCTCAAAACTAGTCCAATTGCGTTTCAGGGGGTAAATATCGCAACCCGCAGCAATATCACAACCCGCAGCAACAGTGGAAAAAGTAGCCCAATTCTGTGGGAAAACTTGGCAACACTTGCACAGTGCGTTGTCATATGGAAGTAAACACAGAGGACATAAAGTAAGCGATTATGTGTTTATTTATAGTGTGATCTGCCACAGAAGCCAGTGAAATTATGCACAGGCAATATGAAAAAGAGTTTTTGTAACCAGTAAATGATACGTTTTCTTGTTTTGCTCGTTTATAGAGTTGTCACTGTAATACTTATGAGTTCTGAGACATCACACTTCCACTGATTACTTTTTGCAGCTGTCTTGATAAAAGTCACATGGATTCCGATGTGACTGTTCACACTGCGGTGGTGTTGCAAAACATCTGACCTGTATCGGATTTAGGACCACATATAGAAGTGGCACAAATCGGAATTGAAAAGATCAGATTCCATGCAGTTTGTGCTGTTCACACTGCCATGAGAAAAACAGATCTGAGTCGCATGTGAGCAAAACAATTTTGGCAGCATTCATCTGCAGTGTGAACGTAGCCTTAGAATTGACCGAAGTACATCGATAAAAGTATAACAGCATTCAAAACAAGAGATTATATTAATCTCTATAGTACCTTAAAAGCCAAAGAAAACAGATGAGTTTTTAGCGAAGATTTAACATCAGCAAGTGATCGAGCAGTTCTAACACACAATGGAAGGCTATTCCACAGTTTAGGTGCAATAACAGAAAAAGCCCGATCTCCTCTCAGTTTTAGTCTTGCCCTAGGAACCGTCAGCAGGCTCTGATGGACGAAAGGCTAGACAAGTAAGTGTGTGCCAGTCCTTTTAAGGATTTTAAAACAAATAGTGGAATCTTAAAATCAATTCTATAACGGATAAGAAGCCAATGAAGAGACATTGAAATCCTGGTGATATGTTCACACTTACGCTCACCCAACAGAAGTGAAGCGGCAGAATTTGAAGTAGAGAAACATATTTGATGTATGCATGCAGAGAGTGAGAGCACTGGTGTGTGTGTGCGTGTGCGTGTGATGTGCAGGCTGTGCGTGAGCGGCTTTCCCCGGCAGCAGCTGAAGGCCTGGACCGCTCCCTGCATGCGTGTGCTGCTGGAGCCCCAGTTCATGGTGCAGATGCTGGCTGCTGTCTATCACGCCATGTGAGTGTGAACACGGCCAAGACATCTCCTTACAAACTCACCTGAGCGTTGTTAAAGTCCTCCACAGTAACGCTTGTACTTGCATACCATTAAAAAATACTGGACTACAGTCAGAATGTGGTGATCATTGAGAATATTGGGAACTGGAAATTACAAAAACTCAAAAATAGGGAAATATCCAAAATACAAATGTATTTCAGTGAATTACAGTTATGAGAATGCTTTTGTTTTTTTTACATTAGAAAGAATATAACTGTTGTATTGATCTTCATGCAAGCCTGTAGTGACTAGTTCTAAGTGCATTTGCATGATTGTTTTTACATTTCACGGGTTAGGCTGTTAGTATTGTGTGATCAGGTTTGGCCGTGTGTGTGCAGATATAATGGCGAGTGGGATGCTGGGAGAGAGGCTTTGGATGACATTCTGTACAGAGCTCAGCTGGAGCTGTTTTCAGAGCCGCTGCTGGTACGATTCAGACTCCTCTCCTGTCTGTGGATGATTCTCTCTGCCGCTCGTCACGCTGTTTCACCGCTCTCTGCCTCTGTGCTGTTTAGCTGGGCAATGCGATGAAGAGCTCTCTGCCCGGCAGTGCTCCGGACGGATCTCAGGGGAGGAAGGTCCTGCAGGTGGAGGTCACTCCCAGCATCAGACGGATCTCCCGCTGCACCATCACAGCCGCATCCATCCGCAGACTGCGCTGGAAGAGAGAGGGTGAGGTGAACGCATCGCACACACTAGCTCCAGCAGACCTCACAAACACTGGACCACTGCTGCACCTTTCTCCTTCATGCCATTAGACCGGGTGTCCAAACCTGTTCCTCTGCAGAGTTCAGCTGCAACCCTAATCAAGCACACCTGAAGCAGCGACTCAAGCTCTTCAGACTCACTAGAAACGTCCAGGCTGGTGTGCTGGAGCTGGACTCTGCAGATCTTCAGGATCAGTACTGGACCGCCCGGCATTAGGCCATAAAGATGTCATTATCATACATATCTGATATGTATTTTTTCCTGAGGTTCACTTAAATTGTGGGGGTATTTTGTGTCAAACATAGTCATAATTAAAGGGTTAGTTGACCCCAAAAATAAAAATTCTGTCATTAATTACTCACCCTCATGTTGTTCGAAATCTGTAAGACCTTCATTCATCTTCGGAGCACAAATTAAGATATTTTTGATGAAATCCAAGAGCTCTCTGACCCTCCATAGACAGCAAGGGTACTACCACGATCAAAGCTCAGAAACGTAGCAAGGACATCGGTAAAACAGTCCATGTGACATCAGTGGTGCAGCTTCAATTTTGCAAAGCTACGAGAATACTTTTTGAGTGCAGAGAAAACAAAAACAACAAGTTATTCAACAATTCTTCTCAGTTACGTCTTCCGTCATTTTGGAGAGTACCCCAAAAAGTAATCAACGTAATCAGCATTGTTTACACTCAGGGGGAAAGCGTGCAGATGCATTGTGATACTCTCTAAAATGGCGGAAGACGTAACTCGGGGGAGAAGAATTGTTGAATAAAGTCGTTATTATTGTTTTCTTTGCACACAAAAAGTATTCTCATAGCTTCGCAAAAATGAAGTTGAGCCACTGATGTCGCATGGATTGTTTTACTGATGTCCTTGCTATGTTTCTGGACTTGGGAACATTACAGTTGTGTTGCTCTCTATGCAGCGTTTGAGAGCTCTCAGAATTCATCAAAAATATCTTAACTTGTGTTCTGAAGATGAACGAAGGTCTTACATGTTTGGAACGACATGAGGGTGAGTGATTAATGACATAATTTTCATTTTGGGTTGAACGATCCCTTTAAGTAATTTTTTTGTCATATTTAAAATTTCCCACATGTTTCCTACTTGTTTTGAGCACTTGTGCTTTGAAGACTTACAGTGCTTTCAAATCTTAAGTACACCCCATGAAAAGTTTTGTACTTTTGTAAATGTGGGCGTATCAATACTGAAACTTTCATAGCCGCGTGAACTAGGGGTGCTGCAGGGCCGGGTCTAAGATTTTCATTGTGCCCCTCGATCATCCCCAAGATACGATAGTTTTGTGATTAATTACATATTAAATGACCAGAAATATAGTACGGTTGTATTTTCATCCCTACATCACCCCCTCACTGACAGAATTTCATGTGAAATGTTTTCATGCAATATTACCGTATTTTATATTCCGACTTGTAAAAACCATTCACGTACTCCTCCTTTTTATGAGCCGTTTTCTGAAGCGTTCTCACTTCTCTAGACAGCCACTGTTAATCACATAATCATAGCTCTTTAATTGCACACTAATCTCTAGTCAAACGCGCTTAAACCACTGTAGCCTAATGTAATCTATTAACTACACAAATCATAACGTTTTAGGCAAGTACCGTATTATGTCATAAAATATTTTAATAAGACTGAATTTGTATTTAACCTGATAACATGTTTAATAAAAATACATTTTAAGTTTAATTATAATGCCACATGTCCACAATTATTCAGGCAATGAACACATTATACAGAGAGCAAAGAACATTTACATTGTGAAAAAACATCACTGAATTCAGTCTAGCATGAGTGTAAGCACTCTAAAAAAGCTATAGTTATAATAAGTGAAGCTGTCTGCAGTGTATAATGAATGAATCTATGAAAATATGAATATAATGAACATGTACGTCTGCGTTTTGTTGTTTCTGAGAACAGAATCACCACAGAGACTTGCATCATTAGTTTCCGAGCTGTATGCGAGGTCTCGCCAGAGTTTGAATGGATTGGGGAGGCAAGTAACATGTCATGTATCGTGGTCAATTCAAGTGTCTCAAGCCCCTCAAACAGTTGGATGAGTAAGGGTCCGGCCCAGAGCTCTATTAGGAGCTGCATTGTGCAAAGGACTTAGAAGCAGTTGTACGCTCTGTGGGCAGCTTGGTGATCCTAGATCATCATCTTTGTCTGACACTCACAGAGATGCACAGTTCTGTGAAAACCTCTCTCATGGACACCTGTGATGTTCTTTCACTGTCTTTGTGTTTTGGGTGCTTCACAGCACACTCTGCTCATGCTGTTCACCGTGACACTAAGAAGCACATTTCCCCTGTTGTGTTACATCCCAGATTGTTTTGACTTCTCAAGTCATGCCGAGTTCAGCCTCACCATCCTCCCCGGCCGACACGCCCCACAGGACCCAGCGGCCAATCACAAGCCAGGAGGGAGGGGCTCTCTCACAGTCACACATGAGGGTAGGCAGGGGGGTGGAGACAGATCATGGAGGCGGGCTTTTCCCCTTAGAATCACCCAGTGGCCTCGCTTCCTTCAGGGCACCTCAGCTTTCCCGGAATGTACCTCCCCAAAACCCCTGCGAGTCATGCTGACCCTGGTATGATGCACACGAGTGAAGCGCGAGGACGTTACTGAGAATCCAGACATAAACACCAGTGAAAGTCATTCATTCTCATTGTCGAAAAGCTTCTTACAAAACTGCTTCTGTTGACTTACATTACTGAAATTAAATTTCCACTACTGTAGCTGAAATCTCAGCTCATCGCATACACACTTCTGAAAAGGTTTCTCGGTCACTGCTTAAATCCCTTTTATGCAAACATGAAGTTGATGAGACACTGTTTCTAGAGGTGTAAATAGTACAATTATACCGACAATTGCAATTACTGATGTGGCAATTCTCTTAACACATTTCATTGTAAATTTCATTTGGTAATGATTAACAATTTCATTACCAAAGATAAAAAATAAGAGCTTTTGCAAATTCATTTTGAACAGTTTACCTACTTTAAATATTCTTCTTTTAATATTTGCAAATGAGTAATTTTCAACTAATAACTATAGGTTAAGTCAGTTATAAAGAACTAAGACCCACATTACAAGCAATAAACAAAAAGTGCTTTTAGTGTCAAAGTTGTCAAAACGACTTTTTGTGCTACAAACCAGTATGTTTATGATTACAATAATTGACTAAAATAATATTAATTTACATTTAATCATTTAGCAGATGCTTTTTTCCAAGGTGACGTACAAATAAGGGCAACAGAAGCAATACGATCGCATATATGATAAATATGATAGCAAATACCAGTTTGCAACATTAAGCAGCATAACAGACTGTTTACGTTCAGCTAAAATAACTGGAACTGGATGACAATGGAAGCCTCGCGCATTCTTGGTTAAAATCTGCCGCAGTTGCCATTACAGTAAAAATAAGTGGATTGACTACAGGGGCTCAGTCTGTAGGCTCATTCACATTAATGCCCAGATCTGTTTTGACATTAGATATCTTATCCTGTCTGTCAACAGTCCATTAAGACATAACTGATTTATATTCATATTATATTCATGTATTCAGCGGCATTATTAATGTCTTCCGACGGCATTTGGAAGGGAGAACACTGAAATGCTGTTAATGTAATGTTTTGCAAGCAAAGAGAGTAGTTGAGGCTGATGACAGACTTTTATTCAACAAAACAAGCACAAGATGATGATACTGGAACAGCAAGAACTTAACTAAACTGCGAAACTAGACACAGGTGAACATAATCAGAAACCAAGGAAATACAGGAACAATACACCACCAGAACAAAACACAGAGAACATGTCCAGGTTTCTCGCAGCACATATTGGGCTTGGGGCTGTCATGGGGGAAGTTTATGAACCAAATTATTTACTGCGGCATCACAACACCACTTCACTGTGATTTAGCAATCCTCTTGTAAAACTATTCATACTAAGCCTTTTAATTAATAATTGTATTACTTAATTTGCTTTAAAATAAATGCCTAAAATAAGAAAAAAAAAAGACATCTCTTATTCAAACAGGAGAGCAGATAGAGTGATGACAAATGCAAAGCTGAAAAAGACATTTGAGATATGTTGTTGTTTGGCTATTAGCTATTTTATTCTCAAAATTTGCACAAAATATTTATATAAAATAAAATATATGTATCTCCTTGATACTATTTGGTAAAAAAGCAGAAGCATTTCAGTGATTGCAATAGGAGCAGAAATCTGTGCAGTGAATTAATGCACAGTTTATGTCAGTGTCTTCACTCAGTGATTTCACTCAGTGTTTGTAAGAGGCTCTTCAACAATCGAGGTCCTCACAGCCTTTCTCGTTCACCTGCATGGACAGCCGTCTCATCCTTGCACTGGTCATTTCCTCGTGCTATCGACTGTTTTCACCGACTGAGCATGCGAAATGTGTCTGATTATTCTGTGTCCTGGAAAACGTCCCTAGGTTAACCATGGTTCTCTGAGGGAACAAGATGCTGTGAAACGCTATGGGAACACATTCAGCATGACCGCGCTCTGAATCACGTGTGTAATCAGTCCAATGAATGGGCAAGACGTCACGGACGGGGTGACGTAGCGACCAGGAAGCTTAAAGGGGTCATCGCATGCATCGAATTAAAAATTCACTTTACATGTTGTTTGAACATAAATGTGTGTTGAAAGTGTGTGTACATATCCACCCTATAATGATAGAAATCCACCCAGTGTTTTTTTTTAAATCCCTATTTTTTAAATGCCCTTTCTCAAATCAGGCTGTTCTGAGATTCCTGTCAGAATGATGTAGTTCTGCACATGCCGCTCCCACGATAGTTGATTGACAAGGTCGTCTTACCTTAGACCCGCTGTGAGCTGTCCGCCATTGTGTTGACTCCGGTGCAGGGGAAGACAAGAATGACTCCTAAGCTATTGAGGTGTTCTGTTGTTGGATGTATTAATGAACATAGTAGTCGTCATTTACTCTCGACATCTGAACTGCTAAAGACATAGAGGATTAACGTTACTTTAGTTTTTTGAAGTGATTTTCGATCCCGATCTGCCTAAATGGTCTATTTTCGTGCGAATCTCGTGATCCAGATTCTCTACAAAGAGTGAGTTTAAGGGTTGTTTTATGAATCCTTGCAATCGCCCTTATCCTAAATGTGCTAGTTAGCAATTTTCACAGCTACAGTTTCCCTCGCTTATCACCCCACGTAAAAGAGGGTTGGTGTGAGCAGAGCTCAGAGCATTTTAAATTTGACATGCAAGAATGGCTTGCGATTAACAGAGATTGATTTTGAAAGGTAAAAAGGGTGTTTTTACACTACCATTGAGAATTTTAACCAAAGTATATTATAGACTTTTCATTAAGACCCTAAAAAAATCATCACTGGGCATGGAAAAGGGCATCCAATGACCCCTTAAAGCACGTGCTGGTGGAGAACAGCAGCAGCTTCTAAGTAACAAGAAAGGAAGCCATCGCAGGATGCCGGAAGTATGGCAATGAGACGCAGCGTCTCGTTCCCTACTCAGAGAACATGGGTTACATGCGTAACATATAGATGTTCAGGCCGTCAGGAAACTCGAGCTGGTCGACATATATGGGGAAACAAGATGCCCCCAAAAAAAAAAGGAACGCCAGACTGTCAAAATCCCGACAACTAGATGTGGTGACAAGTGGCGCCGCTTAAAGGCGGAGGTAACAGAGCCAGTACAAAGCCAAGGGTGGTGAATAGAGCATGACCAATGTAGGGAAGCAGTAAAACGGACAAAAAGACAAAAGCGTAAGCGACGAGACGTCCACATAGGCTGACCTGTGCGGCCTGTCGGGTGTGGGTCGACCCCGCACCAACATAACCAGTAAGTGTTACGAATATTACTTCGCGACAGCCTGGTGGGACACACACCCGACAGGAAGGCCTTGGAGGCCACCACTCTTCGGGTGGAGTGAGCCTTGACCCCTAATGGAGAGGGAAGACCAGAGGACTCGTAAAACAGTGAAATGGCTTCCACGATCCACGGACTGAGGGTCTGCTTGGTAGCAGGAAGACCCCTTTTCGAAGGACCATAGCATACAAGCAATTGGTCAGACTTCCTCCACATGGCAGCACTGTGGACGTATACAATTAAGCTTTTGCTGATCTGGGTCCCAGAAGGGAGGAGGGCAGAAGGCCTGCAGTACGACGGGCCGTGTCACGGAGGAGGGAACTTTAGGTACGTACCCAGCCTGGGGTACAAAAAAGCTTTGGTCAAGCCAGGTGCAAAGTCTAAGAAGGAAGGGTCCACAGAAAGGGCCTGCAAGTCGCCAACTCTCTTCAGCGAAGTGATAGCTTAGAGTAAGCCGGTCTTCAATGTCAGCACTCGATCAGAAACCTCCTCAAGGGGCTTGAAGGGAGGTTTGCTGAGAGCCTCCAAGACCACGGCCAGGTCCCACGGACGGACACGAGAGCGTACCGGAGGTCTCAGCCTCAGTGCACCGCGGAGGAAATGTGTAACTATGGGGTGTCTGCCCACTAACTGGCCACCAAGAGGGGCATGGTAAGCAGCTATGGCCGCCATGTAAACCTTCAAGTTGGAGTAGGTCAACCCTGCAGAGAATCGTGCCTGCAAGAACTCCAGCAATGAACCAACCGGGCAGTTAACTGTGTCAAGCTGGCATCGCTGCACAAGAATTGAACAGGTTCCAGTTTTTTTTTTTTTTTTTTTTTGCTTCAGGGCGTACAAGTTCCTCATTGTGGGAGCTCTGGACTGGAGGATGGTCTCGACAGCCTCAGTTGAGAGACCAGAAGCTACGAGTTGTGCCCCCTCAGGGGCCACACCCAAAATTTCCACAGCTCCGGGCGGGGGTGAAAAATCGTGCCCTCCGCCTGTGAGAGGAGGTCCCTCCTGATGGGAATCTCCCATGGAGAGCCGTCGAGGAGAGACACCAGGTCCAAGAACCATACTCAGCCTGGCCACTATCCCACGCCAGACACGTCCCGGCGCACTCTCCCAGAACTCCCGGGAGCAGAGCAATTGGGGGAAATGCATACAGACGAAGCCCCGGCCAAGTCTGTACCATGTCATCCAGTCCGAGAAGAGCTGGATGAGTCAGAGAGAACCAGATGGGACAGTGCAATGTCTCTTGAGTCGCAAACAGGCCCACCTGAGCCTGGCCAAACACCCTCTATATCTGTTTCACCACATCGGGGTGGAGCCTCCATTCCCCAGGCTTCGGCCCCTGTCTCGACAGGATGTCTTCTCCCTGATTGAGATGCCCAGGGATGTGAACTGTTCTCAGGTAGAGGAGTTTCCCTTGGGCCCACAGGAGGATCTGGTGCACCAGCCTGTAAAGGGGCATGAGCGCAGAGTACCTCCCTGTGTGATGTAAGAGACCCTCCGTGTTGTCATTGTGCACCACCCATGGTGGCCTCTTAGGTCCAGAGAAAAGTTTTTTTGCAGTGTCCTGAACACGGCCACATCTCAGGCAGTTGATGTGCCCATGAGTTGCGTTCGCTCCCCAGCCCCCGGCTGAGTGGCCACTCCATGACCGCCTCCCCACCAGTGCGGGAGGTGTCTGCTTTTGCGTTACAGCGCAATGGAAGTCCCCAACGCGGGCCTGAACGGAACCAAGGCTTCCTCTACATGTCTAAGGCCGGAAAGCATTGCCGCGTGACCTTGATCATGTGAAGTGGGTTGCCCCGCGGGAAAAACCCCTTGGTCCTGAGTCACCACTGTAGGGGTCTCATGTACTGCAGGCCAAAAGGTACATGTTGGACGCAGCTGGCATCAGATCCAGCAGTTTCTGAACCTGCTTGACAGTGAGTGACCGGCCTTCTCTCACTCTCGTGACTGCTGTGAGGATTGACGTGATCCGAGCAGGAGACAGACGTCCCTGCATCTTGGTCGAATCCCACACCACGCCCAGATAAGCGGTCCTCTGCAATGGAGAAAGCACACTTTTCTTGCCATTCAGTCTTAACCCCAGCTCTTTCATACGGGCGAGAATGACATCTCGATTCCGAACCGCTGTCTGCTCCGATTGAGCTAATATCAACCAATCGTCTATATAATTCAGTATGCGAATACCCTGGAGTCGCAGCGGAGCCAGAGCAGCATCCAGGTGAAAGTGCATGGTGAGAGTGCAACGGCGAAACGGAAGAACCCGATATTGGTAAGCTTCGCCCCCGTAAGCAAACCTCAGGAACATCCTGTGTTGAGGAAGGATGGAAATATGAAAGTATGCATCCTTCAGAGGAGAACTGAACTGGATTCTGTAGCCTCTGTCTACAGTGTGCAGGACCCATCGTGAGACATTTGGCAGAAACTTCCATGCTGCCAGATAGTCTACTAAGGGAATCAGTCTCTCGAGACTAACGTCTGGTGTAATTACAACGGCTGCTTTAGAGACCTCCTTAGAGGTGGCGAGCCTCCCAGAGCCGCTATGTTTCCGGGCAGATGCTGAGATATGCACTCGCTGGAGACCACTGTGCCCTGAAGCACAGTGGCAGGGTTGACAGACCGATCTCCTGAGGGCACTGAGGAGAGACGGGCACCGCATGATGAGGTGTACACCACTGCCCTCAGAAGCCCTTAGCCACAAACATCAGGGCTTCTTGAGCGAAGTCTTCACCAAAAGAATGGTCCTCAGATCCGCCTTCAGCTTGGAAGACTTCAACCGAGAGCGCCATCAGGACTCTCGCTCCCTCTGCTGGGGAGCCTGTATGAAGCGGCTTGGAGGGCAATGCTGGGGCCTTCAAGAACAATGCCACACTGGGAGACAGATAGCCCGCGAGCGTCTGTTCAACCTGGGGCATCGCCCTGTATCTGTGCTCATTCAGTCCCACAACGTTGGAATAAACGACGAGCGAGGAACTGAAGAGATGGGCCGAGAATGGTCTAGTCCACGATCTCGTCACCTCGGCGGCCCGGTCGAGATTTAATTTGGCCACAGCATGAGATTTCACATCCACTAGCGCCTTATACTGGGTGGACTGGGGTGGTGAGTCCGTAGTCTCATCGACGTTTCGACATCGACCTCCTCGGAGGATGATAGCCAAAGCGTCGAGCACTCTCCCCGGGGGAAGAAACCTTGGAGCGTGCTTCCGATCCCTGGGAGGGGGCGCTCAATCTTGTGGCAGAGGAAGAAGAAAGGCACTCGCCCATCTCCGTTCCCTCCACCAGATCCATCTGCGATCCCCACGACTGCCGCTGCCACTCTGCCTCAGCAAAAGCGGGGCCTGAGCCGTGGGGAACATTCGTGAGGGCTCCCTTCTCGAAAGAGAGCCCTCCGGGAGTGAAGCATTCGCAGCGAGAGAGCTGACTCAGCGTGCTTCGCTACCAAGCAAACAACACATAGAGTGTGTGTATCCCCACCCATAATGTAGCACGGGCAGGGAGGAGAACACAGTCTAAATTGCTGCTTGCTCTCGCCCTTATGTTTGATTTTGTCTTTTGCATTTGACATGATCGCAACGTGACAAACAACAGTAAATAGGACACACACACATCGCTTACTGAATGACAGAAGCTGCCGCTGTCTCCACTGCACATGCTTTTAAGCTTCCTGGTCTCTATGTCACCCTGTCCGTGACGTCTCACCCATCAATTGGATTGATTACACACGTGATTCAGGACATGATCACGCTGAATGCGTTTCCATAGCATTTCGACACAGCTCGAGTTCTTAAGGGGGAACTAGGTTTATCTGACTTCAGGTGCCTCTGGTGGACCCTAACCATCGGTGTCCCATTCAAGAAGATCTGTCACTGTCTTAAAGACTCTTTGGAGCTTCTGGAAGACATCGGCAATTCCACCAGCAGAAAAATAATCTAAAACAAATGTGACCAATCAAACTGAACGGTTGTGAAACCCCTGTACAACTGTAAAACAAGTTACACAGGGGTTTCACAACCGTTCAGTTTGATTGGTCACATTTGTTTTAGATTACTAATGTTTGAACACGTCATACAACAAAAACAGGAATTAAGCAAAACTAATAAATGAACGCTAATAATTTCCATTTCCTGTAAAACTCCTCACCTTTAGAGTAACAGAAACACATTCAGATCACAAAAAAAAACTAGCTTTGGTCACTGTGAAAACAGAAGTGACATATTTGGTGACATATACTGTATGTGAAATGCATTACACCACAAAACAAAAGCAGCACGCGGGCATCTTTCCCACAAACCCACAGCAGGATTCATCACCTGTGTGATATGTGCCCACCGCACCCTAAAGCACTTTTTGAATACACCACGCAAACATTGTGTGTCTGATGTTGCATGGCAGTTTGCAGATGAGGAAGTGTTTGTGAGTGTAATCGTGTGTGCATGTACTCCATTCTCCCTTCAGCAGCTCAAATGCCTGAACGACTCTTCAGCAAAATCTGTGTGTGTGTGTGTATGTATGATAGCTCAGTGTGATTATCAACACTTGGATTTCTTCATCTTCTCTGTTTTGTTCATTTGACTTGTTCATATATTTGGACTTTAACTGAGTACATTTTGGCATCACTCAGTTCTGCTTCTAATAGTTTTCAGATCGAAGAGTTGTTTGTAAATGGGAATCTCAGCATGACCGTGTTGAAGAGAACATCAAGCACAAATGCTCAATTTTCTCAGAAAAAGCATAAATAATTTTGGAAAAAGCACTGAAGGATTTTATTTTGCCGTGTTTCTGCACACAGGCCTTCATCAGGGCTATGAGGTTGCAGGTGTACATGAAAATAATAACCAATGAAAAAATTGGAAATTATAAAAATATTGTTGCATAAATGTCTTGAATGGAATTGTGCACTGTATGTTTATTAAAACTATATGTGTGTTTGTTAACATACCTGTATATTTATTTCTAAAAAATATATTTGGCTATTTGTTTGATGAATTTTGTGATGGGTGGATTATTTTATCCAGTTTTTTCATTGGTTGTTTGCAAGTTTGAATTTTTCCCTTGTTTGTGTTTAAAGGATCCCATGTACATCTGCAACCTCTTAGCCCTGATGAAGACCTGTGTGCTGAAACGCGTTAGCAAACTAAAATTCCTTTTTTAATTACGTTCTTTGTTCGTTCTGACCCCTTGAGATTACAAGTTTTGCTGCTATTGTCCCAATCAGTTTTTTTTCTACACACCTTGTTGATTGTGTGAAGTTGCACCGGAACAATCAAACAACCCTTTATTGTGAAAAAACAGTGACACGTGTTTAATTTCATTAAAATCAGGTCATATTTTTATTCTACACTGCGTGCATAATTATTAGGCAAGTTGATATCTGATCTTTTTTTTTTTCCAAGCACATTTGACCAATTCCAAACCACGTCAATCTTAATAACTACTATTAATTTTGAATGTAATCATTAATAAGTGATATATAATTGTCCATGAAGGCTGGCAGTGAAAAACGTCTCAGGGTACACATGTAACCATGGTTCCCTGAGAAGGGGAACAAGACACTGCTTCCTCTAGAGGGCGCTTTGGGGAATGTCTTTGGCAAGACCGGTGTCTGAAGCTTGAATGTAAACGTCAATGAACTTGACATTGGCAGGTGGCAGTCTATGATATCATGACAGGTGCGTCCGAGAGTATAAAAGGGCACCCCTAAAAAAACGTCATCCACTTCTTGTCTGAAAGGAGATGTGCAGGAATTCCTGAAGCAGGGCAAAGAGACGGAGCATCTCATTCCCCTTCTCAGGGAACCATGGTTGCATGCGTAACCTGAGATGTTCCCTTTCGAATGGGAACTCTATGCTGTGTCCTCTAAAGAGCGCTTTGGGGAACGAAATACCCATGCCACCATGCTGAAGGGATAAATGCCTAAATGGCTGAACCAAGTCAAAGACTCAGATGAGTCCTACCCCTGCACCAGCAACATCATAGACCGGAGATTCTCAAGAACGGAGGCCTCAACAGGAAGCCTGACAACATTCTTATTGAGGTCACATTGAAAAAAGCTCACAGAGAGTCCAAAATTGCCCATGAAGCTCTGGAGAGTGGAGGCTTAAATAAAATACCTCTTAAAAGAGAGGCAGTCTAACAACACTCATACTACCGAGCCAATACCAAGCCGAGCTCTAGGAGCAGAGGCCTCAGCATAACGCCTTTCTAAAACGAAAGGAGGCCTAACTACACCCCACACTCAGGACATCTTGTAAGGAGGCTCACAGAGAGCCTACAACTCACCGACACTGTCCTAGCAGAGCTCTGGCAAGCGGAGGCCTCAAATAAAACGACTCTCTATAGCGAGAGGAGGCCTGACGACACTTACAGTAATGGCCGAGCTCAGGAGCGGAGGCCTCAACATGACAACTCTCTAAACGAGAAGAGGCGTAGCTACACCCCACTGTAAGGAAATTAACTCTTTTCAGAGGGGAATCGAATCTGAAGATTCAAAGTCAACCTGATTAAACTGATTCAAAATGTATAGCTTGCACTTCATCAACTATTCGTCCAGCGTCTAGTAGAATTTAGTGTATCTTACTAATTCTGTTTATGCTACTCCGTGGCCAACGATAATAATACAGGATTGGTATTTGTGTTAACTAAGAGCAGGGTAACAAGATCTGGGCAAAGTATTAACTTTAAAATACACAACACCAGACAATGATTCTTATAATGAAACAAGAATTTATTGAGCTATTCTAAGGACAGGGACTGAACTAATGAAAACACACACACACACATACACACACACACACATACAATTTAAAGAATGAGGATTAACGGAGTTCTGAGGAAGTCCCAAAATTCTAGTACTTGTTACTTGTTCTTAGATCGCCCCAAGAAAATCACAAAAGCAGAGGTTTGGCTTATCTTTAGTTGCTTAGGATCAATTCAGCACCAGTTCAGCAAGAGATGAAAACCTTGCTTGTTTACTTGCGTTTTGGTGAAAGCTGAGCGGGGTTTCCTCGGTGGCTTGTACCAGGGAATCCCGGCGCCTCTGATTGGTTGCTGATCTGTTGTTTGGATGACGTCTTTTTGGGAGAGCCCTCGTGGTGAATGAAGGTTTGCCTTGTAACGGAAGAGCTTCGGAAGACGGTTGCCTTGGCTACGGATGGTGATGCGCTTGAAGTTCTGAGAGTTTCTTTGCATGGCTTTAGACTTTGAAGATTTTGGCACAAAGCTTCAACTGAGTGTTTGGGAGTTCTGGATGACCCAATTGTGTGATTGTGTAGCGTGTGAGCGCAAGTTGGAGCGCAGTCGAACACGGGCGAAAGAGCATGGATCTGTTCGTGACATTTGTTTTTAAACGAGTCGATTTGGTCCATCCCGTAAGCGATTGTTCCAATCAGATATCAGCTGTAGGGCTTAGCCATGCCCTAGACGGTTCCTCTTTTTTGCATAGATTAACATAATGCTCCCTCCATAACATGAGAAGACCATCTCTAAAAGTTTTGTTAATACTTCTATAAACTGTTGTAATCATGCGTATGATACCAAAAATCAACATTTCATTCACACCAAAGTCTTGCACTTAAAATAAGCTTTCATTCAAGCTCAAATATCAGACATCTTGCATACACGTTAATAACTTTTCTACTAAAAAGGGTTATAAAACATTGATTAAACTCCATCGATTACATAAAACACATCGAGCATAGAAAGGCACAAAACACATTATTCGTGAATAATGTGTACTTTAAAGTACTTTAAATGATTGTCTTTTTTAAATTGTCTGTGTAAGTTTCTGTGTTTCTTTGTTGGAAAGAAATAGTGAGTTGAAAATGTGCCGAAGAACAGCAAGCAGATGTTCAATGGGTCATGGGATGTCACGCTGTATAGATCCTGTATGCGCGTGCAGACCGGGAGGGTGTGATTAAATTAGCCTTTTCCTGCCTAGCGATCACAGGGTATCTCTCAACTATATGTTGTGGAAGAACTCTTTAGTCCTTGATACAAAAGATCTCTGTTGTCTCCTGATTGGATTTGTTTTTCATCACTCTTCCGATTCTTCTGAGGAGATAACGACAAGGCGTTGACAGGAAATCCACCCAAACCATTGGCGTCATGTGATGGTGTGATTAGTTTAGACTTCATGAGGGTTGAGAGGAGGGGCGATCTTTAGATTCTCTTGGAATATGTCTGTGCAATAGTTCATGTGTTTAATCCATAGTTTATTCGGGTCTGTTCGAGACAGAGATCCTACACTACACTTGGGAAGCGGAGGCCTCAAATAAAACAACTCTCTATAGCGAGAGGAGGCCTGACGACGCTCACAGTAGAAGGCCAAGCTCAGGAGCGGAGGCCTCAACATGACAACTCTCTAAACAAGAGGAGGCCTAACTACACCCCACACTCAGGATGTCTTGTAAGGAGGCTCACAGAGAGCCTACATCTCACAGAAGCTGCCCTAGCGGAGCTCTGGCGAACGGAGGCCTTAATGAAATAATTCTCTATAACGAGAGGCCAGATCGCAAAAAATGGCTCCATGCCAGAATACAGACAGACACCATCCTAAACGGAACTCTTAGCAAGGTGAGGCCTCAACTAAACTAATTTTCTATAGCGAGAGAAGGCCTAACGACGCTCGCAGTAAAAAGTTTTTTTTTTTTTTACACTAATGAGCCTACAGCACACACACGCTGTCTTCACGGAGCCCTGGCAAGCAGCTGTAATACTATATTAGAGGAGCCCTAGGCAAACGGAGTCCTCAAATAAATAACTTTCTCTAGTGAAAGGAGACCTGACAATGCTCGCAGAAAATGGTAGAGCTCTAACATAGCCAAGGAGACCCAAAGAAAGCCTAACAACTTAGCAGGCTGCTAGCCGAGCTCTAGGAGAAGGCTCAAATATATGATGTAATTTACAATGAACCTCTAATGCCGGGTAGGAGACGGATGTTAATTAGCCTCTGGGATCCTAGAGCGCTCAGAGCGATTACTCTGGATCACTTCCCTGAGATCTTTTCTTCTCCCTCTAGCTTCGCGCCTCCTACGTGCTCTGCCCCTGGAAGGAGGGGGAGCACGAGAAGCAGTGTTAGCTTTCAAGTCTTGCCTCCGGTCCTCAGACTGGGGCAAGTCAGCCCCCTTCATGGCTTGAGGCTTGGACCTGGACCGGCGCGGCATAAAGGTTTTAAATGCCGTGGAGCACGCCTTCGTCTCCCGAAACTTCCCAACCACTGTCTCAACAGATGTACCGAAAAGTTCGGAAGCCGAAACTGGTGCATTGAGGACAGTTTTTCTCCTTCTCCCCGATATCTGCCAGATTTAGCCACAGATGGCTCTCCGTAGCCACCATCACCACCATCGAACGACCGATAGCGGCGGCAGTTTGCTTAGTGCCAAATCTGTGGTACGGCCGCGCTCACTCCACCACTAGGGGGTCCCCGCCTTGTCCAGTCCCCTTTAGCAGGTCGGCTTGGTATGCCTGTAACACCGCCATGGTGTGTAGACACGCACCAGCCTGACCTGCTGCCGCATATGCTCTGCCGTTTAGCCATGATGTAACCCGCAGCGGCTTAGTCGGCAGAGACGGCGTCTTCAATGCGGATACCTCACCCACCAAGAGAAAGCTAGCCAGTGTCTCTTCAATCGGTGGCATCGACGCACATCCATATTCCTGCATTCCCTCCACATCAGCATAGTTTGCTTGTGAAAAGTGAATGCGAGCAGAATATCGCTTTCCCCAGGCTCTCCGCACCTCAGTGTGAAGATCTGGCAGAAAGGGAAGACTCGTACGAGCTAGGCGGTTATGTCCTGACCTTAAAGCGTTCATCGAGGCGACCACGAGGGGCTCGCGCTTCTCGCGCCTCCACGGCAGAGCTAATCTTTCCGTAGCACAAGACATAACATCCAACAGCTTGTCATATGCAGGGCAGGCAGGATGTGAGTGCTCCGAAACATCGTCAATCTCAACAGCCTCTTCCTGCTCATCTTGGCTTAAGGTGAGGAGCGCGCTCGCTGCTGGATCAGATGACGTGAGTGACAGCACGTCATCATCCCACAGCTCGCCGCCAACGAATGAGAAAAACTCATACCTTTTTCAAACTCATCGGCAAGCTCCACCTGCGAACCCCACGATTGCAGTCTCCTACTTGCCTCGGCTGCAGCAGGTCCTGAACCACAGGATAGAGATGGTTGTCCCGATTCCCTCAAGAAAAGGGACAGACGAGAGCGAAGCTTTCTCAACGAAAAGCGCTCGCAATGCATGCAAACAGCCCCCTCGAGAACTGAGCGTGCATGCTCCTCGCCCATACATATAATGCACATAACATGCGTGTCATCAGGTGTCAAGAAACGCTGAGCTGTGCTGGTGCTTGCCATAGTTCTGCCGTAATTTGTCTAGATCACAAACTTAGAAAAACGGGTTCCGTGAAGACAAGAAAGAGGATGACATTTTTTACAGGTGCTCTTTTATACTCTCGGACGCACCTTTTGTGATGTCATAGGCTGCCACCTGCCAATGTCAAGTTCATTGTCATGATTAGACTCATGCTTCATGCCAAAGACATTCCCCAAAGCACCCTCTAGAGGATGCAGCGTAGAGTTCCCATTCGAAAGGGAGAACTCCTTATATTCAGGTGTGCATAATTATTAGGCAGGTTTTCTTTTACAGATAAAATGAGCCAAAAAAGTGATTTAACTCAGACTGAAAGTCAAAAATTATTAAATGCCCATGAGAAGGATGCAATACTAGAATTTGCAAAGTTAAGGCATGACCATTAGACAGCAAAATGCTCATTGGGTCAGCACGGTCAGAAAAAAACAGGTGGAGAAAAAAAGACACGTTAACTGAATAAGAATTAAGGTGAAGAATTAGGTGTGAAACCATCAGAAACCCTTTAGTCTCCAACGCCACTATTTTCCAGAACTGCAAACTACCTGGAGTCTCCAGAGTGCAATGTGTCAGGTTCTCAGAGACTTTGCTTGGGTAATAAATCCTAAAAATAAAAAAAAGACCCTCACTTAATAAGAATAACATGCTGATGTTTTGTGAAATACATGAAGACTGATTTAAAAAAAAAAAAGGCTTTATGGACAGATAAGTTGAGAGTGACTCTTGAAGGAACAGCCTCACATCCCTTTCGTACCACTCTTTCAAGAATTTATCTTCCAGAATCTGGCAGTAAGTTTTGAGTTCACATTCTAAAATGAGCTCCCAAAACGTACTTGCTCTTAAATTTATTTATTTAGTCATTAAGCAGAAGCTTTTATCCAAAGCGACTTACAAATGAGGACAACAGAAGCAATCAATTGTAGTATTAAAACAACTAAAAACAGATCCAAAACTAAAAGCTAAAACTTTATAAATACTACTTATACACATTTTAAAAATAAAGAAATTAAATAAAAATGACAAATGCATACAACAAAATTAAAAAACTTAACATTTAAATGAAAAACAAAAAATAAAGCTAAAAACAATTCAGAATATTAAAGAACAAAAGGTATGAGTATAATAATGATTCTAACATAACACTAAGCCAAACACCAAAAAAACAACTAGCTAGGACATGCAGATTGGCTGATAGTTAAATCTATCATCTGTTCAGTATCTTGTTACTTGTTTCAGTCCATTATTCCTGTTTGGACCAGACAGAATTTGCATTGTTTTTTTGGGATATATTTAAACAGGGTAGATGAAGATGACAGAACTACTCTCTCATTGATTGCTGAAAGTGTAATCGGATTGCTCAGTATTGAATGTGCAAGTGCCTTCTACTCAGTCATTTAATGGCTCTTCAGTATCGAGTTGATGAGGTCAAAGCTGTTTAATACATGGCCAATGAAATCACACAAACGCACAGATCTGATCTTATTTTCATTATTATAGTTTACTTTGAGACTGATTTGTCAGATTGTTCTTATCCCAGACCAGATCTCATGAATCACATCATTCTGTAGAGAGTCTTGCTCTTCTGTTAATTCCAGCACATTCTCACTCCAAACTCTTCACATATTGACGCTTGGTCAGGACCCTTTGGTGTTACTTTTTGATGCACGGGGTACCCCTTTTAGCATAATTTTTCGGCGTGCAGGGTCCTCCATTGCTTTGAATAAGAAACCCTTGGCATCAATATGCCAACGAGAAAGGCACGGGGAGTTTTTATCGCCATGATTAAATTATATATTGGGTAATAATATTGCCAATATTGCATATATGTTGGGGTGTGATTTTCCAATGTAAATAGTCACAACAGTTTTATTTACATTACACTATTTACACATTTATGAGCACGTAACCCAGCCCCTGCCCCTAAACCTAAACCTTAATTCCAAAGTCTTGGAATGCAACAGGACTTGATTGTAATGGTTTTATACTGCTTGTTTATGGTCAGTTTTTTAAATAAATACCTGTGACTGCACTTATATTTGCCTGCTACATGTTTTGTATTGTTCAGAAGTGGGTAGGTTTAGGGTTGGGTGGGGTTAGATGCTCCAATGAAAGTATAAATTTATATAAAATTATTTCAGTTTTTTTACAAATGCAAGCAAACCATTAAATTAAAACCATTAATTAACTGAAAACAATGGAGGACCCTGCACGTCGAAAAGTGATGCTAAAAGGATACCCCTGTGTGTCGAAAAATGACACTAAAGGTGTACCTTGAGCATCAAAAAGAGCCGCCAAAGGTCCTGACCAAGCGTCAGTATGTGACGAGTTGGGAGTGAGAACTCTGCAGCATCATTCACTTCCTGTCTGCAGTGTTGAATGGTTTTCATGACACTCTTGTAACATATGGAAACAAAGAGCTTTCAGAAAACGATACAATCTCATTTCATCTGTCTCTTGAATTCATTCTGTCCTGTATGGTTTCTCTGTGGTAGATGTAGACGGGCTGAGCAGGGAGGAGGAGTCCTCCGGCCTGAACGATGCGGATGAGGGCTTCTCGTCCGGCGCGTCCAGCAGCAGCCAGCCCAGCGGTGTGCGCGGGAGGAAGAACCGCCCGTCCGCTCGCAGGACCTCCAGCACCTCTCTGGACTGCAGGACGGGGCTGGGCTCTGCCGCCGAGGCTCGCAGATACTCCATCCTCAGCCTGCAGGAGCAGCATCTGCCGGAGGAGGTGGAGCTGCTTTCTCCTGGAAAACAGAGCCGGTCACCCAGCTTCAACATGCAGCTTATCTCACAGGTCTAGAACCGGCTGCCTCGTCCACGGCTTTCTACGTTCAGTTGGACTGTCACTTCTTGACAGAAGAATTATAGCCTGAAACCGGGAACTCTCATTACTTACTCATGTCATTTCAACCCTGTATTTTTCTCTTGAAACATAAAAGCAGTCGAAGCCATGGTGGACGGTGATTCATACTGCCACTCAGTGAACACCGTACCAACTTCACACCAGTCAATATTAGTGTTACTTACCTTTCTACAGTCAGTTTGTAAAGGAACAAATCTTTTCCCATTTCACACAGCCCAGCGTGATTCATTTAACTCTTTTCAGCCAAGTTGCCAGCGTCCGCCAGCAATTTTGATCATTGTCACAAAATTCTCATGGCCCCCAGAATATTTAGTTGCATGAATATCTGAACATGCAGAGTCTCTGCTTTTAACAAACAAACAAAAAGGTTTTATTCTACTTACATGCATTGTTTTTTTTATCTACACTCAAATGTGGGTGTTTAAAAATAAAAAAATAAAAATTTGATCAAAAAGCTGAGAAAATGGCATTTAGTCGGACTACATCCAGATCAGATTCAGTACCAAGTTAACTTTAGGTGGTTTTGATTGATATGCTGATTGATGATGGTTGTAAATGTTACACCACCCCCTACTGTATAACAGTGAAAACACAGAATGCCGGAACGTTTCATCAATGGTGGGGAAAGAGTTGAAAGCAAGACCTGTAATGGCTGTGTTTCACACAGGGCTGCTGTCTGACTCTGAATAGTGCGCTGGTCGTATAGAATGCTTTAATGGTGCTCTCTGGAAAGGAAAGAGAGAAAGAAGGCATACAGGACTGAAATGACACGAGAGTAAATAATGATGGTTTCCATTGTTGGCTGAACTAATCTCTTAAACCCCGAAGTGACAGCTGGCCTGACAGCGATCTAACCGTCTCCCTCTCAGGCCAAATCTGAGCTGGACCGACATGTGCGAATCGAACATTGTGAATTTTCTGATGACAGTCAGTCAGCAATAAATCATCCCTAGTCCTCCAGAAGATTTGAATGCGTAACTGCAGCGTCTAATGCGGCCCTCTGATTTGGATCAAATTTCATATAAATGTTAGTTTTTATGGCAGTGTTTTAAAGTTTTTTATGGTTATGTTCTTAAGATTATTCTGACTGAAATCATCAGAAGCCCAAATGACTCTGAACTTGGCAGACTCTCTGAGAAAGGGACACTCAACATATAAATTGATATATTTATGTGATATACTTGTGTGTGAATAATGTCAAATACAATTCTGTCAGAAGACAACATGCTGTAGATGTGGAGAGTAGTGCTGTATTTTGCAGACGCTTTAATCCAAAGCCATCCTTGACTAGTGTCAGTGCTGCTGGTGGCGTAGAGGTCCATGAATGGGATGAGCAGTTATCTGCTGTCAGCCTCACACAGTCACATCAGTGTCCGTAGAGCTGGCCTGCAGGTCAGGCTGTGCTGAGGCTGAGCTTTAGTAACATGTGAACAGACATGGTGATTTTCCCAAGCCAAACTCCATGTCAATGATCAGACATGGCATTAGTGATTTTATAGATGGTCATATAAGCCTGTAATATGATTAAAGAACAGCAGTGTGTCAGTGTGTTTTGTCCAGCCTGAATCGAAGGCTCTCATACAGATATAGATACACTCAAGAGAGAAGAACCTCTTGCAAAACAACAAACCACCCTATTGAGACCAACAGAAGCTGTCTTGTGCTGTTGTTCTGTGTTGTCATGTGAATTATATCTGCTGTATTTATTTGCTGACTATCTCTGGTCATAATGGGACATTATAGTGTGTGTGTGTGTGTGTATGTGTTCTGTCTATGTGCTTGAGTATTTCAGCACAAAAGTGGATCTGTGTCCTGTATTTCAGCGTTTCACAGCCCAAAGTCTGTTCCAGCCATGATAGTCAGGGATGTTTTTCTCTGATTTTGCTTTGTTTCTCTTTGCTTTTTTAAATGCACACAGCTGTAATGTGTCTGTCATTCTGTCTCATTTTGATATGTCTCCGCTGTGTAGAGTGGTTGTGTGCTGTGATCAAAGCTCCAGCAGAGCTCCTGAACTGAACTGTCTCTGCTGAAAAAGGAAATGTGAGATTATACTGTGAATAAAAGTGGTTAGTCATTTACCAGTGAGCGTGATTGTGTTTAAATTCTCTTGTCCAGTGCCTAGAAATAATACTCACTATCTGTACTTGTACTTTGACATTATTGCATATGATTGCACTACAATCTTTGAGAACTGATCTGAAGCACAAACTAAACCATTATTAAGTTACTATTACAATGCTGATTTCTAACATGTACATTTATTCACTAATGCCGAGTTCACACTGCACTATTTTAGCCCTGATTTTCACTCGCCTACAGGTTTTGCAAAATTGCCGACAAATGCCTGAACTTGAAAGCAAATTGGTGCTCGTTCACAAGGTCAAGTCACCTTAATTTATAAAGCGCTTTTAACAATACAGATTGTCAAAGCAGCTTTACAGTATTAAATAGGAAAATATTGTGTCAATAATGCAAAATGAAGTCAGTGATGTCATCATCCAGCTCAGTTCAGTTTAAATCGTGTCCGTGCAATCAAGTCGACGATATCGCTGGAAATTAAGTGTCCCCAACTAAGCAAGCCAGAGGAACCAGAACTCCATCGGTGACAGAATGGAGAAAAAACCTTGGGAGAAACCAGGCTCAGTCCTCTGGGCGGACGAACCAGCTGTTCAATTCCAGGCTGCAGCAAAGTTACATTGTGCAGAGGACTCCTGATTCCTGTGGTCTTGTCCTGGTGGTCGTCTAGGAGACAAGGGGCCTCATTTATAAAATGTTGCGTATAAACAGTCCTAAATTTGTTCTAAGATCGTTACTCAAAAGTGCGTAAGTGCGATTCAGAGAAAACAAACGTGCGTACGCCTCTCTTCCAGATGTGACATTTATAAATCGCAAATGATCTTAAAATTGTGCACAGCTGACTGTGTCAGATCTCCACCTTGTAAATGCCCCCTAATTAATATCATTACCATATAAAAGAGCACACGCCAACATCTGAATTTATATGCTTGAGAATGACGAGCACAAAGAAAAAAAACCTTTACCAAGTGTAAAAGTTGAGGTCCTGCTGGCAGAGGTATAGGTCCGTGCGGGCACGCTTTTTATTTAATAATGTGTAATTATTATGTGGACAAACAATGTGTGTGTGTGAGGTTATATTTTTTTCTATTGACTTATCAAAATGACTGCTTCTCACACAACAGAAATAATATAATAGTAATAGATTAATTAACCTACCCCCACAACCCGCTTACAATCACGGTCTATAAATACAGGTGCGATGTAACTGGCACTTTCTCTTTTTTGCCTCCTACCTATCGATAAAAGCTGTTGATGGTGAGATTTCACTGCGCGTTCTTTTGCTGTATCTGGCTGACCGGAGTCTCTTTATCCGCAAGGGTTTAGACTGCCGCGTTGGCACGTGCTTTTTGTAAACTAGCGCATTGTGAGATTAAAAGGAGCTGTAGCGTCTGGACCAATCAAACACACAATTTATATTTTGTTTTTATATTTAACAAATACTCTGTAACCCCCCTCAGTTAACAAGCCATATGAGGACCCATGAACCCTTCCCCCCCGAAATGCGTATCACCCCAGGAAGCCGAACAGGCCCCTTGTTGCATGGCAACTGACGCTGATATCACTGGGTTTATTGGCCAAAAAAATGCAAAGCAGGGAAAATCCCTGCATGTCCCAGGGCAAGAGGCAAAGTAGAAATTGACTTTTCTACTAATTAAATCATAGGAAAACCTTCTTTGAATGAAAACCCATTTTCTTCAGGCCATTGTGTATATTATTGTCATCGTGTATTCGGTCTTTGAGATTGTATACTGTTATGCAGACTATACTCGAATGACACATCCTGTCAGCTTACATATAATACAGTGGGGTACGGAAATCTCATAACCCCTTAAATTTTTCACTCTTTGTTATATTGCTGCCATTTGTTAAAATCATTTAAGTTATTTTTTTTTTACTCATTAATGTACACACAGCACACAATATTGACAGAAAACACAGAATTGTTGACACTTTTGCAGATTTTTTAAAAAGAAAAACTGAAATATCACATAGTCTAAGTATTCAGACCCTGTGCTCAGTATTTAGTAGAAGCACCCTAATACAGCCATCTAATACAGCCATGAGTCTTTTTGAGAAAGATACAACAAGTTTTTCACACCTGGATTTGGGGATCCTCTGCATTCCTCCTTGCAGACCTCTCCAGTTCTGTCAGGTTGGATGGTAAGCTTTGGTGGACAGCCATTTTTAGGTCTCCCTAGAGATGTTCAATTGGGTTTAAGTCAGGGCTCTGTCCGGGCCATTCAAGAACAGTCACAGAGTTGTTGTGATGCCACTCCTTCGTTATTTTAGCTGTGTGCTTAGGGTATTTGTCTTGTTGGAAGGTAAACCTTCGCCCAGTCTGAGGTCCTGAGCACTCTGGAGAAGGTTTTTCGTCCAGGATATCCCTGTACTTGGCCACATTCATCTTTCCCTTGATTGCAACCAGTTGTCCTGTCCCTGCTGCTGAAAAACACCCCCACAGCATGAGGCTGCGAACCACCACTGTTGGGATGCTGCTGTGCAGGTGATGAGCAGTGCCTGGTTTCTCCACACATACCGCTTAGAATTAAGGCAAAAAGTTCTATCTTGGTCTCATCAGACCAGAGAATCTTATTTCTCACCATCTCACCAAACTCCATGCTGGCTTTCATGTGTCTTGCACTGAGGAGAGGCTTCCGTCGGGCCACTCTGCCATAAAGCCCCGACTGGTGGAGGGCTGCAGTGATGGTTGACTTTCTACAACTTTCTCCCATCTCCCGACTGCATCTCTGGAACTCAGCCACAGTGATCTTTGGGTTCTTCTTTACCTCTCTCAACAAGGCTCTTCTCCCCTGATAGCTCAGTTTGGCCGGACGGCCAGTTTTAGGAAGGGTTCTGGTCGTCCCAAACTTCTTCCATTTAAGGAATGGAGGCCACTTTGCTCTTGGGAACCTTAAGTGCAGCAGAAATTTTTTTGAAAACCGTGGCCAGATCTGTGCCTTGCCACAATTCTGTCTCTGAGCTCTTCAGGCAGTTCCTTTGACCTCATGATTCTCATTTGCTCTGACATGCACTGTGAGCTGTAAGGTCTTATATAGACAGGTTTGTGGCTTTCCTAATCAAGTCCAATCGGTTTAATCAAACACAGCTGGACTCAAATGATGTTGTAGAACCATCTCAAGGATGATCAGGATAAATGGACAGCACTTGAGTTAAATATATGAGTTTCACAGCAAAGGGTCTGAATACTTAGACCATGTGATATTTCAGTTTTTCTTTTTTATAAATGTCAAAATGTCAACAATTCTGTGTTTTTCTGTCATATGGGGTGCTGTGTGTACATTAATGAGGAAAAAAAATGAACTTAAATGATTTTAGCAAATGGCTGCAATATAACAAAGAGTGAAAAATTTAAGAGGGTCTGAATACTTTCCATACCCACTGACTCTACCATGTCTAGTATCTATGAATACGCCTTCTTATGATCGAAACAAGCGTGTATATTAAATATTGGTACATAGGCAATATATATATTAGGGCCCTGAGAATCATTAATAATTTCGATTTAAGTCCATTTACAAATTACCATGCTTAGAGAACAAAGAGTCGTAAACCCTCCAGCAATAGCCACCTCCCGCTAGGAAATTTCCATCTCCCTCATTGGACAAGCCCATCTTGAAAGACGGAGATCTTCTCCGACCTTAAAGGCACGGCTCCAGGGACCCGCCCCAGTCGGTGTTTGTGGAAGTTCTGAGAGGCGGTGAGACAACGCTCCCGCAAACGCTAAGCTTCGTGCCATGCTTTCGGCCTTGTCCTTTCCATTTCAATGAAGATTCTCTGACTCAAAACTGGTTCCTTCTCATCAACCAACTTCAGCAAGATCTTGGGCCTTAAGATTGCATCAGGAATCTATTTTCAGACAGACGAGACTTACAAGTATCAAACTTAGTCTTGTTAATTGATACATTAAGTATCAGTGACACCTTTTTACAAAGGTGTGTTTGAACTAAGAATCTGACGTTTCCCTCAGGTGTAGATCTGCTGAATATGCAAATGGTTCCATAAATTTCATTCCTTATGCCTCTTTCTGTACTTGAGTTAAGCTTTAACCCTTTCCTATACCAACTGTGTGTGTGTGTTAGACCAGTTTATGTGTTTATGTGTGATGTTAGACCAGTTTATGTGTTTATGTAGTATGTTAGACTAGTTTAAGTGTTTATGTAGTTAATAAAACCTTACTTGTATCACACTTGACGTGGTTCATTGTTTGCTTATAACTGGAGTCACTTAATCATGCAGATTTATGCTACAAGCTTTTGTAGAATTGTACATTAAGAAAGTTATTTCCCTTAACCAGGAAATTAACATTCTTAGAATTGACAAGACAGTTGACCCTGAGAGGTCAGCTAAATATCTACAGCGGATCTAAAATATTCATAATTAATCATAACTAGTTATGTTTAATTATTCATATTTCCCATGAGCTGCTTCGTTACAGATTGGTGGGAGAATGCTGGCATGATACAACGAAAGTTATGAGTTTAAACACTGTCGACTTAACAGTGTGTGCGTGATAGTCCAGGTTAAAATAGGGTGTGACTTGAGATGCCCTGTTGTGTCCCTATTTGCTGCCTTGTTTAGATGCAGAATAAAGTGGGGTTTTGAATTTGTACCTCTATTATGATTGAAAAAGTCTTTCTGTATTTCATGCTTAATGGCATCGGTATAAGGTTAATCTGATTTTAGCAAAGAAAACCTAATTTCAGTATTAAAGCATAAATATGTCCTGACAAAGCGTAAGTCTGAATATCAGCTCAGCAGCATGTCCAAACTGTACCATAATGAATAATCCTTTAGTGAAGAAATCACAAAATTGCAGTATAGTTTAAACTGTTTCTTTGAAGAAGAAATCTCAGTAAAGTTATATCAAGGTAGATTTGAGTGTTACTCCTCTTTCTACAGCATAAAGGCCTTAAAGTTTATAATTAGATTGAAGCAATTCATCTACACTTTGACTGCATACAGTGGGTATGGAAATTATTCAGACCCCTTTAAATTTTTCACTATTTGTTATATTGCAGCTATTTGCTAAAATCATTCAAGTTAAGTTTTTTCCCTCATTAATGTACACACAGCACATATTGACAGAAAACACAGAATTGTTGACATTTTTTTGCAGATTTATTAAAAAAGAAAAACTGAAATATCACATGGTCCTAAGTATTCAACCCTTTGCTGTGACACTCATATATTTAAATCCGGGGTTCTGTCCATTTCTTCTGATCATCCTTTAGATGGTTCTACATCTTCATTTGAGTCCAGCTATGTTTGATTATACAGATTGACCTTGATTAGGAAAGCCACACACCTGTCTATATAAGACCTTACAGCTCACATGCATGTCAGAGCAAATGAGAATCATGGGGTCAAAGGAACTGCCTGAAGAGCTCAGATACAGATTTGTGGCAAGGCACAGATCTGGCCAAGTTTACAAAAAAAATTTCTGCTGCACTTTAGGTTCCCAAGAGCACAGTGGCCTCCTTTCCTTAAATGGAAGACGTTTGGGACGAAGAGGAACCCTTCCTAGAGCTGGCCGTCCGGCCAAACTGAGCTATCGGGGAGAAGATCCTTGGTGAGAGAGGTAAAGAAGAACCAAATGATCACTGTGGCTGAGCTCCAGAGATGCAGTCATGGAGATGGGAGAAAGTTGTAGAAAGTTAACCATCACTGCAGCCCTCCACTAGTTGGGGCTTTATGGCAGAGTGGCCTGATGGAAGCCTCTCCTCAGTGCAAGATACATGAAAGCCCGCATGGAGGACTCCCAAGATGGTGAAAATAAGATTCTCTGGTCTGATGAGACCAAGATAGAACTTTTGGCCTTAATTCTAAGCGGTATGTGTGGAGAAACCAGGCACTGCTCATCACCTGCACAATACCATCACAGCGGTGAAGCATGGTGTTGGTAGCTTCATGCTGTGAGGGTGTTTTTCAGTGGCAGGTACAATACGACTGGTTGCAACAGTGGAAAGATGAAGCGCCAGTACAGGGATATCCTGGACGAAAATCTTCTCCAGAGTGCTCAGGACCTCAGACTGGGCCGAGGGTTTTCCTTCCAACAAGACAATGACCCTAAGGACACAGCTAAAATAACAAAGGAGTGGTTTCACAACAGCTCTGTGACTGTTCTTGAATGGCCAGCCAGAGCCCTGACTTAAACCCAATTTGAGCATCTCTGGAGAGACCTAAAATGTCTGTCCACCAACGTTTACCATCAACCTGACAGAACTGGAGAGGATCTGCAAGGAGGAATGGCAGAGGATCCCCAAATTCAGGTGTGAAAAACTTGTTGCATCTTCCCAAAAAGACTCATGGCTGTAGTTAGATCAAAAGGGTGCTTCTCCTAAATACTGAGCAAAGGGTCTGAATACTTAGGACCATGTTGTTTTTCTTTTTTAATAAATCTGCAAAAAATGTCAACAATTCTTTGTTTTTCTTTCAATATGGGGTGCTGTGTGTTCATTGAGGAAAAAAAATGAACTTAAATGATTTAAGCAAATGGCTGCAATATAACAAGAGTGAAAAATTTAAGGGGGTCTTAATACTTTCCATACCCACTGTATCAAGCCACCTGGTTGTCATTACTGTGTTTCACTCGCTGAGTGAATTTAAAGGTGTAATACTGTACTTTAGTGTGAGGCACACATAACTGCATATATGTTTAAACCGGTTTTAACTTACAGTAAACTCGTTTTGTAATTCTTTAAACAAGTGCTAGAAGTTTATTGTTAAATTAGAGAAGCGCTCACCGAAGTACTTATTTAATGCAACAAGTCTAAAACTGTGGGCAACTTTTAAAATAGCCAGACACTAAACTGCTTTAATTGCACTGGCATGCATTGGTTACCGTGACAACAACTTGTCACAGGAAGCGTTAACTTCACATAGCACAACACGCCATGTTTGTAAACAGACCATTTGAAGCAGCTAAGCTAACACAACTTAGCATCGTTTCATCTTAGGATAAGCTACCGAATAGCTTTAACAATTAGGGGTTATCACTCTTTAATTGAAGCTTTTAAATACAGCATGTGTGTATGCAGTGTGAAGTAATTTGAATTTAACCTAATCCCTGGTTTCTGATTTTTCCATTTCTCTTCCTTCTTTTTCTTCTTTTTCTATGTTTCTCAATCTTCAGTTCGTCTCGGCGAATTTAACTATCTTAGATGTATCCTTCCTGAATGCTATTGCTTAGTTACTAGTTAATTAAATCTAAATTTAATTACATCTTAACTGTCTATCTAGAGAAGAATCATTAAGGTATTGGGTGCTTTTAGTAACACACTAATTTCTAGTGCTGCTATTTGTTCCTAATACTAGATTGATTACCCTGTTTTAATAATATCAGTCAGCTAATTTTTTAATCCATTTACATGTTATGCCCCCTTTTGTTTTGATGTTCTCTCTGAACCTCAAAAGGAACCAGAGACATTTCTATTTTTGATTTGTTTATTTTCAAACATGTGCCCTAATTTTTATGACCCTGTTACAAAAGTCATCTAGACAAACGCTAGGACATAACTATCATCCTGAGTACCAAATAATAAGCATAATCTGAATAGAAATGCTCTCCTTTTCCTTCTGCTTTTCCCTTTTCTCCTTCATCCCTCAGAGATTGAACCTGTTTGGGGAACCGTCAGTAAATTCTGAGTGATAATAAACTTAAGTCATCAATCAAAACCCTGTTAATGCCCTTTTCAGCAAACATATGCTGACCCAAACCTATCTTAGCATTCACAGCTAAGATAATAACCTAATACTTCAGCTAAGCACACCTGGCGAAAACCTAGCTATAAAACCTAGCTCCACACTCTGTTTTGATCTTGTAGTAGTCTCTAGCCCTTACTCTCAACACAAGTGTGTCAAAATGTTGCAGATGCTCAGACTAACTGCCCAGAATGCAGACCAAAGAGGGCTGGCCAGGCGTTGTGAGGAACACCCCCTACCCAGGGCCGACGACCACCTACTGAGCCGAAAGCAACTGGACACGGAGAGAAGAGTACCTCAGACTCATGACACAAGCGAGAGTTATGGCTACAAAAAGATCACCAAGGTCATCATCTTCCTGGCCAACAACCTTATGGGTTTGAAACAGGAGGTAAATGATCTCAAGCAACAGATCACGGCGGTATCCCACAAGGACCCCAGCAGAATGGAGTTACAGGAGGAAATTGATAGACTTCAAGAGACTCTGATCCAGCAGCTGAACAACACTCAAGACAAGCTTGACATGTTCCGAAGAGAACTCAGGGACTCCTATAGAAACGCAGTGGGAGAGACACCCTACTCCTGCATCCTCACTCAGCCGCGCAAACTCATATGCACCAAGCTACGAAGGGGGGAGCCAACACTTTCTGCTTAACAACTCAGCATACAGAACCATAATACTCAAGCAACCACAGGAACACTCCTGCAGCAGGGGGGGGGGGGGGGGGGGGGGCATGATATGCCCCCAGAGACCTTGACAAGCTAGCCAGAAAACTCCCATCATTCACATGGCCAGGAAAATAATAGTTCCTACTTTATGCAGGACGAGCAGTAATTTAGAATGGTGGCGTCGTTTTAAACATTGCTTGCAAGCAGACCCAATAATCAATCTTATGTGTCTGTTTCATAAGTTTTAGTAACTTCTTCTCCATGTGCATACCAGTTCCTGATCAAAACCAGATAAAATTATAGTTTGAATGCACCTTCCTACAAGCAGTAAGAAGTTTTCTGTGCTATAATGTGTTTAAATCGTACGATACGAAACTAACCTGACTTTAGCGAAGAAAACCTAATTTCTGTGTTAGTAGAGCACAAATCTATTTTCTGACGACGAAATCTCAGAATTATCAGCTCATATAAATGGTACCAGAATAAATCGGTCTGATTTTGGGCGAAGAAATCCCCTTCTTCAGTACTGTGTAGGTGATCTGAGCGATGCTCCTCATTTCACTGATTTAAGGCCTTATTATGTGTTATGTATCATTGTATTCATATCGACCCACTCATGTGAAACATTTACGTAACTCTTATGCATGCGCTCACCAGGTTCTGATTATAATCAGATAAGACTATAGCTTGAATGTGCCTTCCTCCAGGTAGTAGAAAGTTCAGTGCTATATGTGTTTAAATCGTACGATAAGAAAATAACCTGATTTTAGCGAAGAAATCCTAATTTCTGTTTTAGTAGAGGGTACGGCTTTTCTGATGGGTAAACCTTAGATTAGCAGCCCATATAAATGGTACCAGAATACATCAGTCTGATCTTGGGCGAAGAAATCCCCTTTTTCAGCACTGTGTAGGTGATCTGAGCGATACTCCTCATTTCATTAATTTAAGGCCTTATTATGTTTTACGTATCATTGTATTTCATTTTGACTTGCTCATTTGAAACATTTACGTAAAATGAATGGTGTTATTCTAGCATAGCTAACTACAAATCCACCATTGCCTGTAAAGTGAATGTACTGTTTTGATTAATGAATGAATTTGTACGGGACATGCATGAGTTTCCCATGCATACTCACAGCAGTGCAAGTCTGCTCCACCTGCACCTGTTTTGTGAGCTTGCATTGGTCTCCTAGCAACACGTGACCCCGGAAGTGTGAGCAGACTCTTCCGGTTAATCTGACAACAGCACCCCCTTCACAGACCTGTGTGTAAACAAAGAACTGCGTGTAAACCAACGCTAACTCTTAAGCTAAGCCCTTTACCTCAACTGCTAACTGTTAGCATCCGACTAACACTTAGATAGGCATGTAAAGTGTAACTTTCTAACCACACTTCTCTCTCTCCCTCTCTCTCTCCCTCTTTCTCCGTCACTCCTGGTGTCACTTCCTTTTGATGCCATCACAGGTCCCTGTGGGCCCCACCCACATACTGGGTTTTACTTGTGTTATTGTTTCTTTTTGTTTAACCTAAACCTAGGGTTATGAGTCTATTGCAGCATCACCCACAAGTGACACCTGCTTAGCCATCTCTCTTAGGAAAAAACTAAAATAGGTAAAATTTTCCTTTTTTTTTTTTTTTGAGTTCATATTATTTTATTTCAGTTTCGTCATAGTGACCAAACCCGTGAACCATCAGTGTTTTAAGTAATAGTTTGACTACATTTATAGCCCGGTCATCAGCTGACCCCTACTTACGGCCCCCTCAACAAAGTTACTCAAACTCTCNAGAGATGCACACCCTAACAAGCATGGTAGAATAATTGGAAGTCAGCTGCGGAAAGCCTATCAGGCCTCGGCCTTGTCGGCAAGACTTGCATGCACAAACTCTCTCCTCTTGGTTTATTTAGAGGGTCTGCTGCAGGATTTGTCCTCCACTTTGACAGAGGAGGAAAACATCCCAGAAACATTGCGAGTGGTTGATATGCTGTTTCGAGGAACAAGTGCACACGCCCAAGCCCTGGGGCAATCCATGGCCAATATGGTTCAAGCACGCCGTCAGGTATGGCTATCTCAAGCTAATTTGTTAGCTCAAGATTGCATGGCTGTCATTGCAGCTCCATTAGTGCCTGGGGAGGTCTTTGGAGCCCATGCAGAAGCAGCTTTGGAGCAGTCTCGTAGAACAAGAGAACTGACTCGATCAGTGGTTAGAGCCCCAGCTACTGGTGGGCAACGCATATCAGCTGGGAGCAGTAATTGGGCTCGGGCAGAATCAGCAAACCAGGCCTTCATAGGTCAGCGCCGGTCTGCTGCCCATGGTGCACCCATAAGACCAAGCCAAGGAGTCCAAGCAGAGTCTTCCAGCACACGTGCAGCAGGAGGGAGGAACCGTTACTGATGGTTATCAACCTCCGGCCCCACATTTTTCCAGTCAACATCTCTTCCACTGGCGCCAATGCATTCAATGTCCATGGGTGCTGAGCACCTTGGAGCTCGGATACAGGCTCCAATTCAAATCCAAGCCACCCCAATTTCAAAGGATTGTTCTTACTGTTTTGAGAGAAGAGACACAGTGCAGGTCTCTGACAGACGAGGTCTCAGTTCTTTTAGGAAAAGGAGCAATAACACGCCTGCCCTCGGGTTCGATAGGGCAGGGGTTTTATTCAACCTATTTCCTGATTCCAAAGAAAGATGGGGGTCTTCGGCCCATCCTGAATCTCAGGAAGTTCAATCATCATTTAAAGCAACTGCCCTTCCGCATGCTTTGTCTTTCAACCCTTTTAACCTTCATCAGACAAGGGGATTGGTTCTTGGTGGTCCTTGCCCACTTGAAGAAATTGGGGCTGACTCTGAACAGCAAAAAGAGTAGTCTCACTCCCACAAGGGTAGCGACATACCTAGGCTTGAGTTTGAATTCAATTATAATGAGAGCATCTCTGACTCCACAGAGGCAGTCAGTGTTGAAGGAGTGCCTGTCCGAGTTCCTCAAAAAGGAGCAAGTTACAGTGAGATTGGGTCGGAGACTGCTTGGCATAATGGCGGCAGCCAGTCAGGTGGTGCCATTGGGGTTGCTTCACATGCACCCATTACAGCGATGGTTAGCAAAGTACCAAGTGAGTCCATACGAGAATGGACAGCGACTGATTCCAGGAGACCTGGATTGTCTTCCAGCTGTCAAGTGGTGGCTCTCAACTCCAGGCCTGAAGGAGGGAGCCAAGCTGGGCCCATTATGTTCAAAGGAAACCATAACAACAGATGCCTCACAGGCAGGCTGGGGTGCTGTCTGGCGAGGCAATCCAATACAGGGAAGATGGGATGCCTCATGGATAGGAGTACACATAAACCTCTTGGAGCTGGAGGCAGTGTTTCTAGCCTTGATCCATTTTTTTCCTTAGCTTCAAGAGAAGCAGGTAATTGTTCGTTCAGACAGCACAACAGTCGTGTCATACATAAATCACCAGGGCGGAGTATGTTCAATATCCTTACACAGGAAGGCCCGGGATCTGCTGTTATGAGCACATGTTCGAGGGGTGTCCCTGAGGGCTGTACACTTGCCAGGAGAGGACAACGTAGCAGCCGACGTCTTGTCAAGGAGGGGTCCCAAGCCAGGAGAATGGCGACTTCACCCAGCAGTGGTACAGGCAATTTGGCTTCGTTTCAGGAAAGCCAAAGTAGATCTTTTTGCCACACAGGAAACCACACACAGTCCCCTGTGGTATTCGATGGTGGGCCCCAGAGGGCCCCTAGGGGTGGATGCTCTGGCAAACGAATGGCCCCCAGTACTCCTGTATGCATTTCCTCCTTTCCCACTTCTGCCTGCAGTCTTGGCCAAGGTGAGAATTTTTAAGGCCAAAGTCCTGCTGGTGGCACCAGATTGGCCTCAACAGTCATGGATGTCGGATTTAATCTCTTTCCTGGGAGGGTCACCATGGTGTCTCCCAGTCAGACAGGACATGTTGTCTCAGGCCCAGGGTCAGATCTCCCACCCGAATCCAGGGAAGTACAGGTTACACGTCTGGCCACAAGACGGGAGTCAGCCAGAAATCTTGGGGAAGCAGTTCTAGCCACTTTGCAGGCAGCCAAAGCCCCGTCTACAAGGCGGCTTTATGCTTCTAGACGGCAGAGGTTTTCTAGATGGTGTCAGTCCATGGGGATAGACCCATTTTCATGTGAAGTGGATTCAATCCTGTCATTTCTCCAATTCCTGGTGGAGACTGGAGTAACAGAGTCAACCTTGAGAGGGTATGTAGCTGCTATATCTGATCATCATGAAGGCTATGGAGGTTACACAGTTGGGTTTCAACCTCTTGTCAGGCGTTATCTGAATGGGGCTCTCAGACTGTGTCCATCTCGAGCTTGGCTAATTCCCTCATGGGATCTGGGTATTGTCTTGAAGGCTCTGACAGAACCTCCTTTTGAACCATTACATGAAGTAGGGATGGAATTTCTCACACTGAAAACTGCATTTCTTTTGTCTGTTTCTTCAGTTAAGAGGGTGAGTGAAATTCATGCCTTCTCTGTACACCCTGCGTGTTTAAGATTAGGAGAAGAAGGCTCATCTATTTCACTTCTTCCAAACCCCTAATTTCTGCCAAAATTTCAGCCCCGTTCCTTTGTTTCCAGGCCCTTGGTGTTAGAACCTTTCCATCCACCTCCTCACAATTCAGCGGAATCAGCCAGACTGCATCTAATCTGTCCAGTCAGGGCACTGAGAAGATAAATTTCTTGCACACAACAGATAAGACATACCGATCAGCTGTTTGTCTGTTATGGAGACTCCGTGCAAGGCCAGGCGGTGTCCAAGCTGAGGCTGGCAAAATGGGTGGTCAGGCTGATAGAGCTAGCCTATCACAGCGCAGGGATGCCTCCTCCAAATGGAGTGGTGGCCCACTCTACAAGAGGAGTAGCTGCCTCCTGGGCATTGTTTAGAGGGGCCTCTCTGGAGGATGTGTGTGCAGAAGCTGGTTGGTCATTTGACATTTGCCAAATTCTATCGTCTGGATGTTGCTACGACAGTCTCATCAACTGTCCTGCAAACAGCGGAACAGACATGATCTGGTGAACCCGCTGATTTAACTGTAAATGACAGGAAAACTAATAAATGTTCTGTTAGCATGAATTGGTTTCCTTGAGTTTATTACCCCGCTCGGGTTTTTCTCCCCTCCTGACCTTATCTGGTACACAGTTGACCCATACTGTGGCGTGTTGATTAGATGAAATAGAACGAGGGGTTACGTAGGTAACCTAGTTCTGTGAATGAAGTCAACACGCCACACGGCGTGGTCACTCAGGGAGCACTTGTCACTAGTCGGCAAAAGAGAAAGCGCCGGCTACATCACACCTGTATTTATAGACCGTGATTGCAAGCGGGGCATGGTTAATTTGATATACCGTCTCCTGACAGCTCATCCTTAGCGAGGCTGACCCATACTGTGGCCATGTGACAATCACAGCAGAACTAGGTTACCTACGTAACACCTCATTTTAGCTATATGAAACAGCAACGCATTTATGATTATCTCAGATCACGCTTTGATAATTCACAGTGCATGACTGTCATATCACACTATAGAGACTGTGTCTGTTCCCCGAACTAGAAAATACAAAAAACGTCCAAACCAATTTAAGAGTAACAATTTCATTGATGTTCAACAAAAAAAAAAATTATATAATATAGAGAAACTAATGATAAAGCTTGGCTTATTGAATATCAGGTACGCGATGAATATCTACGAAAGCACTTTTTGTAAATGATATGATCACTGATCATATCCTAGATGTGCTCTGTTTGACAGAAAACTGGCTAAAACCTGATGATTACATTACTTTAAATGAGTCCACCCTCCAGGATTACTGTTATAAACATGAGCCAAGAGGTAAAAAGGGGAGGTGTTGCTACAATTTTAACAATATTTTCAGTATTTCTCAGAGGGTGGGCTTCAAGTATAAATCATTTGAGATAATGGTGCTTAATATAACTTATCCAGAGAGAGAAGAAATGTAATGATAGATCCCCTGTGATGTTTGTACTGGCTACTGTATACAGGCCACCATGATTTTATATCCGAGTTAGTGCTGGCTTAATTTTAATTGATTTTAATATCCATGTTGATAATAAAAAAAGATGCATTGGGATTAGCATTCACAGACATTCTGAACT
>JADLZN010003944.1:0-17684 GCA_018155175.1 Sinocyclocheilus anophthalmus | reverse complement strand
GTATATATATATTATTATTGTGGGTGTGGTGTGTATATAGATATATATATATATATATACACACAAATATATATATATATATATATATAGTATGTGTGTGTGTGTGTGTGTGTGTGTGTGTCATATATATAACAAAAAAAAAAACAAAATATTATATTAATATGTGATAGTATATGTGTTGTTTGGTTTGGTATATATTATATTACTACTACATGATTATATACTACATACATCATATATATGCTTGGATGTGTGTGTTGATTTGTGTGTGTTGGTGTTAATTATTATACTACTGGTACTCTACCTTATTTTCTATAGATTCTCTTTTTTATACTATCTTTGTAGTATAGCTGTGGGGACTTGTTTGGTTTGTTAGGGCTAGTGTTGTGTATGAATTATATGTATTATGATGTGGAATTGTTAATATATTATGTGTATATGATATAGGATATATATATAGTATATTGTGTGTGTGTGTGTTTTGTATATATATTATATATTATATTATGTGGTATATATAGTTATACCCTATATACATATTACTATATTATATATATTGCTGTGTGTGTGTATATATATATATATAGATATATATACAGTATATATATGTGTGTGTGTGTGTATGTTATATATTATATATATAATATGGTTATATATAGATATATATATATCATTTATATACTGTTGTGTGTGTATATATATATATATTGTGTGTGTATATATATATATATTGTTTGTGTCTATATATTATAATACTATGTTGTGTTGGTATATATAATTTTATGTTATATATATAGTTTACAAGTTATATTCATAGTTTATGTTTCCATATTTACGATGACATATATTAAACATATATTCTTATATATTTTTCTTAAATCATACAGTATGTGGGTGTGTCTTTATATATACGTATAAATATACACAGTACACACACATTATGTAAACACAAACATTTATTTTTGATGCAATTTAATCGTCAATTAATCGATTTACAGCATTACTATCTTATGTCGTAATTAGTCTTATTTATACTCTATTTTTAACTGATTTTTATCTTTGTTCTTGATACATAAAATAGCCTTTTCATTATATATAGCATAAAAATCAACCCTTAACTAACTCAAATGATTAATCGCTGACATTCCTAATATCAAGCTGCTTTGTTGTTTTCTGCAGCTTCCTATGAAGTGCCGGTGTGTGGAGAGTTCCTACTGTGTAGTCTTCTGCCGCTAGTTACCGCTCCCGTTGGCCTGGATGGGAGAGGCGATTGTGAGATGGCCTCAGATGAAAACCCAAATGATGGAGTGGGTGGTGCGCTCAGCCTTGATTTTCTCTATTTTTATACCGTTTATTAATTAAAAATGTCTTTATTTGTCGTGGAAGTGAATACAAATTATTAAGTTTTATTCTCTTAATTTTGTTATTTTGAATAGTTGAATAAATTACATCGTATTTTCTTGGGAAGTAGATGAGGGCAGCACCACCTGTGAGGCCGACCCATTGTCCGCCTTTGCTAATAACAACCGCTGCGTTGCCGGGACCCCTGGCAATGTGAATCATGACAATGACTCGTGGCAGCTACTCATATGAGCGAGAAGTTAGCTGTATGTACTCTGCACTGACAATGACCATAGCGTTACTCAGAGAGCTAATATTCCTGTTCACGCGACCCCTGAGACTGCATGTACGTCAGTTTAGTAGTGAACTTTTGTGTTTTGTAATTTTATTAATTTTTGACTACACGTAGTCGGTGTGAGGGCCTTGTGGGTAATTTGTCCTTTGTCATGGCTCAACAGATCACTATCCTCATGATGCATCTCACATTCATGTGTCTCTATTACCTTCATTTCACACTGACCTACCACATTGATGCTTGACTCCGAGGTCGGTCTCCCTCCCCCAAATCCACCTACCTATTCCGTTGTCTCCCTTTCCTTCTCCTCTCTTCCTCATCTTCCCCATCCGATTCCACTGCGTGTTTATATCTAGATATTGTCCATTTTCCATTACTGTCCACGCGTCCTGCCTTCAGTCCCTGGTGGATAAGTTATAATAGTATCATTTTTTCCCTCCTTCGAAATTAAATGAGTGAAGCTTGCTACAGTGAACATTTCTGTTTATCACCACGCTTCAGATCTTGAACTTGAATTAAGAGTTTGATTTGGTGTTTGTTTGTCGTTAACTGTGGTTTTGTTTGTCTTTAAAATGAACGTGTTTTATAATTATTCTTAACTAATTTGTAGAATTCCATGGTCATACATCGTACTGTGTATATTTATGTATGGATGATCTAAATACACACCCCATGGCATATACACATGTTTGTTTGTGTATTTATATATACATAATATATACACAGTCGCCCACCTATTACTTGTAAACAAAAACGTTTATTTGAGATGCAATTCAATCACCGATTAAGTCCGTTCTGACCAGACACCTACTATAATATAATTCAAAAAACTATTTCTTTCTTGACAAAATTTTGATCACATATATTGGAACCCTGATGTGTTGGTCCAAATTTTTCTCACTCTCATAAGCTGACCTATAGACCTTGTTCTTGAAATGTGGTCCACCTTTTCTTTCTCTCTCCTTGTTTTCCTTTTATGCTTTGTTGTTGCCTGTTTCTGTTTTTTTCTTTTTCTTCATATACCATTTTAGCTGTCTCTCTCTCATCACCCGACCCACCAGATTGTGTGTGCCGCGCACCTTCCCACCACGTCAGTGCTCTGAAAGTGACTTTTTCCTCACCTAACGCGCCGGTTTGTATTGACTGTATGTGGTAAGTGGGTGATGGGATCACCTGACTGTTTTCCCCAGCCTGGATTCGGATGATGCGATACTGCGTTCAAATCTACCGGTGCTTGCTTGCACCTCCCTCATATAACTTGTGTGGTATTAGCATTCCTCTATAAACTGCCCACTATCAAGTGGACACATTATGTACACTGGCCTCACATGCATGCTATTCCCTTCCCACACTTTCCACCTTAAATGGCAGATTTTCCTAGCGACCAGCTGACTGCTTCCTAGCTCATAGTGTAAAACTTGCTCATTAGTCTTGCACTTTCCACATATTGTATTTTTCCTCATGTTTAAAAAAAACCTTTTGTAGAACGAAATTAAATTCTCCATATTATTATCTTTACAAAAGGTCAATCATTTCAAAGGAATGTCTCCGTCCAAAAAATGACCATATTTGCTGAAAATATGTACGCACCTGCTTCGGGTCCCAGATGATGGTAGATGAACTTTGTTTCTTTCATCGAACAGATTTGGAGAAATTGTACATTATATTACTCACCTTGGCTCACTCATTGGATCATCTTCAGTGAATGGGGTGTCTTCAGTTCAGAAGTGAGAGATGTTCAAACAGCTGAATTTTATATTTAATGTAAAATTTTTGGTAGATTGTTTGTCGCTTCCTTCCTCCAACTAACATGAGCTATAGAATTCTATAGTACATTTAGTTTAAGTGTCTTTAGCTGGTTGGTTTTTTGTGGTTTTTATTACATATTAGTTTATAGTGGTTTTTTTTTCTTTTTGTGGTCACTTCAGCATCTTTTTTTTTTTGCCTATTTACATTTATTTTAACTTCAGTTTTTTTTTACATATATTATTTGTGTGTCCTCTTGCCAGCATTCATTTTGTCTTTGGTTATCTGAAGTTGTTTGGTGTTAGGATCAATTTTTTCCAGTTGTATATTATGATTGTGGCATTTGTGTTTTCCCATCTTCTTTTTTCGCTTTGTTACTTTGTTTGTTCCTGATAAAGTCACTGACTGGTATTCGAATGTGCATCGATAGACAAGGCCCCCCCCCATGGTTTCGGTGACTACTCTCATGGTGTGAGGCTACTGCATTCTGCATATGCTTTTCCTGACTATGCTGCTTATTTTACGGTGCTCAAAATAGTCCTTTTATAACATCAAATCGCACGTTCTCACACATATTTTCCTCATGACTTTCTTACCCTGGCAAATCGCTCACTCCCCAATGAGTGTAGTTCGTTCCCATGTGGAGTAACACTCGGTGAAGGGTTCTCGCTGTTCCGTGACGTGTGAGGGGGTAGTATGACTGTGGAGATAACTCCGGGATGCGAACCCTGAGGATTGCAGTAAACTCAACACCTAGTTGAATGGTATAATAAGCGATCAGCGTCCACCTGACAAATATTTACAATTCTCTTCTTGCGTGCTTGTATTCTTTCGTTGTGATATTGATGAGACCAATAACATTAACTCCTGCAAGGCCTGCAACTGTAAACTGCTTGCCTTTCTTGTCATATACAGAAACTTCCAGTGTGCCAGCACTCCACAAGAAAATTTCCGTTGTCCGGAATAATCAGCAGTAACACTGTCTCAGGATGTGCTGCACAGCTCCTCGTGGATGGTTGCTGGACAACTGCGGAGCAATTCAGTGAGACAACCTGTGGTGAGTCTTCTGCCTCTGACATCCTCGTAGATCTCTTATATCAGACTTCACTAGAGTTGGTTTCATGACCCATGTTCCGACATGGTTCAGTTTAATATAAGACCACACATCCACAAATAGCTATAAAGACAACACTTATTTCAAGGTCGCAGCAATGGCGAAATGGCATTCAGTGCCAACCTCGGTGTGCAGTACTTCTTTTAATGACTGTGATAGATTACGGATCATATGAAATAGATTGGCTGCAAGACAGGTAAGGTATGCGCTATCTATATGGAATTCTCCACTCTACATTTAATCATTCCTCTCTCATAATGCCAGTGTCCCATCTCTGTGGAATAAAAACCACCGCTTTTGATGTTTATAGTTTGATATTCTACGAAAGTGGGCTCTTAAATCCTGATTGACAAGTTATGATTCATTGTGTCGTCCTTGTGATGTTTTATCAGACACAACCGAATGCTGAACTGGACTTTAGAGTAACGCGACCAATCTCTATGGGGGAGGATTGAGCGAGTGCAGTCCCTTCACCCTGGCATTGTCCAATCTGCACAGCACTTCTTCCTTCCATAGCAAACAGGGTTCCAGAACTGTTGGACACAACACGTGCATGTAGTAGTCGATACTTGACTTAGTCTGCAACTCGATCACACGCCTTTAAGTCCGACTTGCTTTATCATACGTCCATCAAAAAAAAGGGTTATCACCACCTGACAAATCACACACTTAATGAATATAACTTATCATTGGATTCTGCGCGCTTCTCCATTTTTTAGAATAAGAAGGAGTGCAAGGCCCCTTTGGTAATTAGTTTTTCTCAACATATGCTTAAAACACACCAAAGATGACTCCTACGTCCGCAATCATTCCACAAATCCTCTTCACCGATACATAATTAATCACTACTGCCAAGGCAGTCTAAGATAAATGATGCTGATTTTTATTCTTTAATCACTGCCTGGTTATGGCCTTAATAGTTCTGCATCCTGCTCTCTGGACCCATGGACTTATCAACCGAGCTATGTATAAACTGTTTTGCGGCGTGTATTTGCAGCTCAAAACATTAGTACCACAGGTCCTCCCTACATTAGCCGATATCACCACAGATCCGCAGCATCTAGATCTTGATATGCTCACGGGGCTTATAGCAGTTTCCTCTGAACTCCAGGGCGACGCGCCAACTTTGCCGCATCCCAGGATCCATGGACATGTTTTGTCACTGTCCAACGCACCAACCCACCCCGTCCCTAGTCTATTCTCTGGACCAATTTGTGCACCGTCCGCATTTTCCCTATTTCTTATTTCATCCCAGCCCCACTCTGCTCCAGACGTCCATCACTCACACACCCAACTGTGTCAGGCTCCATGTCTAACTCTCACCATGTGCAACACGAGGCAGGTATCTACGTTCTGATCGCGCAATGTCATGCGCCAATCCACACGAGATGTATAAAAATTCAATAGATACCACAGTTACCTCTTATAAAATTCAATGTAATTAAATGATTCATGCTTTGCAATACCTTTTCTGAATTTTCCCTGTCTCCTCTTTAGATTCCAGGTTTGAAGATGCCACGTGGAATCGCGGTAGACTGGGTGGCTGGTAACCTCTACTGGACTGATTCGGGACGTGATGTGATCGAGGTTGCTCAGATTTCAGGCCAGCACAGGAAGACACTGATTTCTGGCATGATTGATGAGCCTTATGCCATTGTAGTGGATCCTCAGAGAGGGTAAGAAGCATATACTGTACTGTATGTTTTCTTAATTCTACAGTAGAATCAATCGCTTCAAATAGATCATTTTTGTTTCATATATCAGAACCATGTACTGGACTGATTGGGGGAATCATCCAAAGATTGAGACGGCAGCCATGGATGGGACACTCAGACAAACCCTGGTCCATGAGAACATCCAATGGCCTACAGGTCTTACCAGCGTAATGCTGCTTTTAACCATCTGTATCCATGAAATTAGTTCACTGTCTTCAAATAAAATCTATGTGTTAATGCATACATCTTCTCTAAAACAGGTCTTGCAGTGGACTACTTCAATGAGCGTCTGTACTGGGCAGATGTCAAGCTCTCTATGATTGGCAGTGTGCGTTTGGATGGCTCTGACCCTGTAGTGGCTGTATCCAACATCAAAAACAGTTCAGTAATGCTATTATGCTCTGGGATTAAATCTTATCCTTGACTGTATCTGCTAACATGTATATTTAGCTACAATATAATATACACTACCATTCAAACGTTTGTTAGTTTTTAATACTCACAAAGGCTACCATTTATATGGTTAAAGAAACTGTAAAAAACAGTAATATTTTAAACATTAATCAGCTTCTCTTAATTTCTTACAGACCTCCTCCACCCCTTCAGCATTGATATCTTTGAGGATTACATTTATGGTGTTACCTACACCAATAACTTTGTCTTCCGGGTTAACAAGTTTGGCAAAGGTCAGGCGGAGAATCTGACCACTGGCATCAACCACGCAACTGACATAGTCCTATATCACCGCTACAAACAGCCTGAGAGTGAGTGTCTGTGTGAAAGTGTGTGTGGTTTGGACACATTTTTTAGGGTCTGATTGCGAATGTGGGTGTCTTTTACTGCATTCTAATCAGTGTATTTTTTTTACAGTGACTAACCCATGTGATAGGAAGAAGTGTGAATGGTTGTGTTTACTCAGTCCCAGTGGGCCAGTGTGCACCTGCCCTAATGACCACATCCCTGACAACGGTACCTGTACAGAGGTGCCACCAGCGACCCAGTCCCCCTTCAGTAAGAACCTACTTTCACACTATATCCTAATTCATATTATACAACAGCCAGAACAATGCTGAAGCTACTTATTACACTGAAATATAGGGGAAAAAACATTTTGAGCTTGATTGAATGCATTTATCATATTAAAGCTCAAAAACCCTCACCCCCCCCTTATTCTCCTCGCATAACTTCACTGAGCATAAACCTAGATTTCTTAGGCATTTCCCTACCATTATTATAATTTATAAAAACATGGGAATAGGTTCATTCCGACAGTCATCCTTTCAACATTTTTCCTTTAGCTCTCATACATGTCAATGTTCGAGTGACCCAGAATGCCGTCCGGCAAGTGTTTCCTTCAGCGCATGGAACCCCAGCCAATAGTCGCTGACACCACAGCAGTTACAGTGAGAGAGACGCCTGTAAGCAACTGAACTCAACCAGGTGCCAGAGAATACTAGTCAGAACGGCCCAGGAACTCGTCCAAGCTCACGCACCAGGTACAAACACTCACCGACACGTATGTGCTTAGTGCCGCCAGGCGCTGTCTGCCACATTTATTTATTTATAGCTACATCAGCAACACTTCTGTTTCGGCTCCTTCAGGTGTCGTATCCATGAACGCTGTACAGACTGGCTTCACTTGGACACCAAAATAGCAAACCTTCATGTTCTGCCCCCAACAACTACTGCCGAATGCGGGCCAACTGCACTGTCAACCAGCCCGGAGCAACCGCCACCTGCCAATTCGTCCAAAGGGCGACTTTTGGTAGACCAACCGTACGAACAGTGCAACGATGAGAGGTACAGTGAGGTGTAAGCTACTTGTCACCTTAAGAAGCGTCAGGTTTTTTTTCTTTCTTTTCTTTATAAAATCTCCATTCGCTCTTAATGTTTTTTTTATAGCGTTTGACCATCGCAAACAGAAGTCTTCTAATAAATGAAGCCAAAGTCAAATAGTAGACTGCGATACAATTCTGTGCCAGGTCATTGTGAGGACTTCCTGTAAGAGAATGGCGAAGGCATGGCTGATCTACAGCGTACTGGTATAGGAGCATGCAGGAACGGCACCTAAACATTAGCCAGGTGCTCATGAGTTCGGCTACTTTGGTCCGCATGTGAGCCTGCTTTTTTTTTTTTAACAAGGGCTGAATAATGTAGGCCACGGGCAGTGGATGTACGAAGTAGCCTCAGGCCCATGATGCGGCGGATGACTAACAGGAAGAGTACCCGCCTTCGTGAGCGCCGCATACCTGCCTACCAGCATATTCAACTCACTGGGCTTTCATAGTCTTCCAACATTAAGCCTTAGCTTGTTTGAAATAAGGAGTCGTATAAATATGGATCAGTTGTGTGCTATTTATGTGGGTGCTATGATAATTTATGTTCTTCTGTGTAGATGCGCTAATGACATCCAGCGGCCTACGTGCTACACCTGTGATGACTTCTGCATTGAGGGCCAGTGCTCTGTAGACCCTCATACTATGCTGGGTGGTGCGATGTGAAGCCACAGTGCAGAGAACAAATCTGTGCGTCAGCAGCGCCATGCCCATAAAAGAAATGCTGTATTTATGTTCTTGCAACTGTTTTGATTCCCGCCTAAAAAGAAAAAAAACACCCACATATAAAATCCACATATAAAAGCACAATTAAACTGCAAAAAAGAAATAGAAATAGAAAACAAAAATGTAGCGCCTAATACATGCAACCTTGGTAGTGACCGCACTACCCCAGATATAAAGAATAATCTGTAGATAATAAATTCGATTCGAATTCTGTACCAATGATGAGATAGCTGACAAACTTGTCTATCTAGCGTCATGATCTGTAAAAACCTATAAATAACATGTATTCTGTTAAAGGTTGCCGACACTAATGTAAGTGTGGTGTAGTGTGTGGGTTATGTAGCTGTACACACAGGCTGGTCATGCGTCTTCACGCTGGTCGAGCTCAAGGTCGCCCACCCCCTGATTCAAACTCGAGGACTCTGCGAATGTACGATCGCCAGCATTTCTTTAGCAGCTACGATTCCATATTCAGTTAGTTCTGGCACGGTAACAAAAAAGACGTTTAGCATTGGTAATAGTTATTTTTTTTTTGTATGCCTGTTGCTATGAAGAAATCTGTGCAATAGTATAATAATGATGCATGTTTCTTCTTTGTGTAGGTACTCCATCAGTGGTCATCCCAGTGGTGTTACTGCTCTTACTTGCACTGTTAGTGGTTGGTGCCATCTTGTGGTACAAGAAGAGAATGCGTGGGTAAGTACATATAACAATTTCAGTGTGCACAAAGGAACTCAGAGGCTATAGTTTTAGCCAAAATTATTTTGTGTAATGATCAGACTTTTTTCCTGTCGTCGTCTTCATTTTGCTGTAGAGCAGGGATCTTTGACTTTTTCAGTTCGAGGGCCTTAGTTTTGGTGATAGACCTTATATAATAATTACATGATTATATATTATACTATATTTGTTTGGCTGAAGGAAATAATTGTACATAATTATTTTGTATAATTGTACATAATTATTTTGTATGATAAGGGTATGATTATGTTATACATTTTTAAATATTTGTTTGGTTAAAGGAAATATTTTACATGTAATTATATAATTGTTTTTTATTATTTTATAATTGTAATTCTACATTGATTTTAATTATCATGTTATAAAACTGATTTTTGTTGAATACATATTAAGGCCGGGATTTAGTCTAAATTTAGTCTAAAGTTGGTGAGCCCGATTCAACATGTTGAATCAACGTCTTTGGGCCCCGGCCAGCGCCCCCCCCCAGTGAGAACTTCGATTGATGTTCAGTTTACGCGAACAGAGGTAGGTCGTGCCGCCACAATAAAGCCCGAAAGTGAGGGAAATGAGCAAATACCTAAAGGCCAGCACAGACAGTATAGGGGACCAGTGTTCTCATATTACGTGATCTTTACCATGAGCTTCAATGTCAAATCTTTCACAAAAAACATGAGCCGCCTTAAGAAGAAGATAGTCCCCACTTATATCAACATAACTGTATTCAAAATGGTAGAAAGAGCTTTTTGTTTATGTTTAGGCTGATATCGTGAGCTATATCTGTATTATACTTGTTTCGGGGTTTTCCTTGATGAAGCGAATTATAATACAATGATAGCTGCCTGATACAGACAGTCGTCCTCTGACGCAGGCGCACAAGAGACGCATGTGTTAGCTTTGCCCAATCGACTGTAGTTGTGCAAGTATGATGCTTCAAAGGACGACAGACTTGCCTGGCTACAGAGCTGCCCGACACAATCTGTGCTAGACAACACCATCAGGCTTTCGTCGCATGCTAGTTCTTTGAAGTCGGCCTTGCGAATGTCGCGCGACCTTAAGCTCATACAATAATTAGCAGCACCACTTCAGTACCCTGTTGACGCCCTGCTTTAGAGCATTAATTCAGGGCCCACGACCATTCTCTTAATTTAACACTAAACTCAAGTTTACAGCTCTCTCCCTTATTTCTCTCTGTGCCGTTAAACTGAAACATCTTTCGTGTACTTCAGCGTCTGTGAGGCGGAGGCCAAGCCACCCAGCTACCAGCAGGATTCGCCCTGGGCGCAACTTCTGAACTTCTATAACAGCAGCCAAGGCTCCCATCTAGTCCCATCCTCTCATCTCTTCTCCCATCATCATACTCTACCTCTATTTCTCCCTGTTCTTCCACGCCTGATCTGTGCTCGCTTACTGTGGTCTTCCTGATGTTTAATACCAGTTTCCAACACCATGGGATCTATTGCGACAGATACTTTAAAGTAGATAAATGGGTTGGGTGCAACGAGATCGCGCTAGGCTGCGTCCCCCATCGCCTCCCTCTCTCTCTCTCGCGCCATCCCTGTAGAGTGTGTCCGTTTATATGTCCCGTGAGAGCAGTGATACGCTGTGCTTTAGGTGGCACCTCATTGCCGTAAGTGGACCTGTCTTGTGGAATCCAGCTTCTCTAATGACCCTGCAGAGTTGTCAACTCTGGTGGCAGTTCTCCAATTCTGGAAGAGCCCATGATGGTCCTCAAAGTATCATGGATCTTTGTGAACTTGCTGTTTATACGGCAGGCGCAGACCATGGTTGGAGAGCTAGTGTCTGTGTTTGTGAGTTTTGCTTGGTTATATGGGACTGTGTTGTTGAGGAGTTTAAATTCTGTGACTTGGCTCGGCGTGATAGTTGAGGTGCGGTGGCGTTTGTAGATATTTGCTTGGACAAAGATGTAACTGCTTACTGGTGTTTGTGTCCGCAGCGCTAAAGGATTCCAGCACCAGAGGATGACCAATGGAGCCATGAACGTTGAGATCGGGAACCCGGCGTACAAGATTTACGAAGGAGAGCCTGACGATGACGCAGGGGAGCTGCTGGACTCTGAGTTCGCTCTGGATCCAGATAAGGTTGGCACCTTTGTTATTCTCCAACCCCCTGGTAGGGGTCTTGCGTACTATATTTTTGTCATTTAGATTTTTTGAATATTATTTATTATAATTGTATATTTTAAAGTGTATATTTTTTAATCATTAGTTTCAGCTGAAATGTTCTTTGTGCTAAAATGTTTAATATTAAAGTATAAAATAATTTTATGTTTTGTATAATATATGAATGGTGAATGGAATGAATGCATGTACAACAAACTATATGAGGTGAATCCAGTAGAAAATGAACTGTTTTGGAACAATCGATATGACCAGGCTGTTATTAACAAGACGCCTATACAAGACTGGAGAAACAGTTTGTGACGTCATGTAAGAAATCTTGTGAGTGTTAAAACGTAAGTTTAATTAGAGTCCATTTAAATGAAATAGACATGTTTTTTCATTCAGAAATAAATTAAACGACATTTTTAAAGAAGGTGCTCCTGGGGGAAAAAAAAAAGCATTTTATATTGATTAAATTGAACGAGTAGGGATGTGTTTTTATCAGCACTATCTGTTAGTTGTATGTTTTTGTTCTAGTGAGTGTGTATTAAGAAAAGTAATATTACTGTCCATGATAATGAAATGAGGGACGTTAATGTTGCCATGATATAGACCTTGTGCTGATGTGGCGTTGTTAAAAAAAAAATGTATAAACTATATGAAAATGCCATAAACTATTTTATATATTATAGTTATAATATGGCTCAATATACATTTAAAAGCAAAAGTGACTATATTCACCAATTATCGTTATCATATATATTTTGTTAATATAATTCGATCAATTATGATAAATTTTTATTGTTAATTATTGTATGTTAATATTCGTGAGTGATTTATATATTCAGGTGGGTGTTGTGAAGAAAATATTTAATATTTCAACCAAAACTTTAATACAATATACATTACAATAATAATCTCTGAAATTAACATATAATTTAAATAGTTTTAAAATATTTGTCTATGTTATAAATAAATATATGAGCATATATTAAACTTGGACATTAGTGTTGGGTAAAAGGAATATTAACCATAATTTTAAAAGGGCCTAATAAATATTATCTATAGTTATTTAACTATTAGTTTGGGTGGAGACATTATGAACTGTTATTCACTTTTGCGTTAAACGTTGTCTTGAATATCCATTTTTATAATGTATATTAGGATGCCTCCCTTCGGTGTGGATTTTTGCCGATATGCTGTAATGTTTCAACTATTTTGGATGATGCCGATGCCGATAAGATATATAATATTTTGAATTTTGAGGGAGTTTTAACAAGAACCGATTGTTAGAATTAAATAACAATAATAAGTTAGTTTATAAGGACAGTACAATGAAGAGTTTGAAATAGCTATAAATACAATATTATTTATAACTGATTCTTTTATATTTAACATGTGTAAAATAATTCTAAGCAAAAGAGTTGTACAAATTCTGAAAATCTTTCAAAAAGCTCATAATTTGTTTTAAAAATATACTAAACATACTGAATTATATTATAAAAATATTATATTTAAGTATAGTGTTGTGAATTTTTTTTTTCCCCTGCTAAAGTTCTGACTTTTAATCAAACATACTCAGATTTCCTATGGCTAACAACGCTTATGTAATCCGAAGTCTAAATAGTATTGTGTAGTTTTGCCTTCATTGTATTAGAAGTAGGCCAAACAGCAACCCCACGAATTTGAAAACTCCTTAACGAGGCGGCTATAGGACTGAGGGAGGTCTGCCGCTACGACACGCACATGCTATTATGTTTACTCTCTCAGTCCACCGAAGGCCTTAATTCTGTACGTGCTTTCACAGATTAAATGCAGTGATCCAAAGTGGTTAATCTAATCACCATTCAGGCGAAACTTTGCTTCAAGAATGAGCCACAATTCTGAAGTGACTATCGCTAGCACACCCGAGCACATGCGAGTTAATGTATTCCTCTTATATGCAAGACATATCGACATAATTTTTCATACCTGGCCGATGCCGATATTTACATTTCCGCCTTATCGGCAGATTTCGAGATTGGTCAATAAAGTGTGCATACCTACTGTCTACTGTGTGGTATGGCAGAAATTCACTTTAGTTTTAGTTATTATTTTTAATCTATGTTCATTAAATAGTTTGAAATGTACCATAGGCCATTAATCTTTATGGGCTATAAAAGTAATAACATCAGCATTAATTGCGTATGGTCTCTCTTGCACAGCCACAAACTTCACAAGACAACGTCTACGCCCAACACTTACGTGGGCGCCATAACCAGCGTAACTCGGCCAGCACAGACGAGAAGAAAGAAGTGCGGTCTGCCAGGGAGGCGATGAAATGGGAGACCGCTGGCGTCGAGTCAAGGCCGGATGCTGCCTCACGCAGAACGTAGGCCTGTACATGTTAAAGGAAAGCAACAAGAGCAGGAATCATGTCAAAATGTAAAAAAAAAAAAAAAAAAAAGTAGACAAAAATGAAGACACTTTTGTATGTGATCGCAGTATGAGATTTTATCGCGAGAAAGCCTTCTGGGCACAAAAGAAGCTTTTCTATACATATATTTTTTCTTCCTTTTCAGTTTTTTTTTATTTTTTGAGACGTATGCATACCTAAGTTCTACCTTTCCCTCCACTTTTAGCCACTCCTCTGTGCTCAAAAAGATGCCAAACAAACACTATGGGAACATAGGTTTTTGTTTTGTTTTGTGTTTTAAGTTATTTTTGTAATGAATTGGATAGAGATCAATGTTCTTTTAGCGAAAAGCAATTGACAAGTGTGCTAATGAAATGTAAGGAGGGGTGGCACGGCCGACTGAATGATACTGATGCTGACTTGGCCCGTGTGTGATTTCAGATGGCTGAGAACGAATATGCGTGCGTGAGTGTTGCGAGACGTGGACGAGTCAGCATCGCTTTTATTTCTATACTGTTATCTCAGAGAACAACGCTTACGATGATTGTCATACTCCTTGCACAGATTGATTTTATATATATTTACATAAATAATTAACAAAGTGTCTTGACAAATATACCCAGGAATACAAGCAGACACCCATACGAATAGCAGTATAATAACTGTCTTTGTTTTAGCTTTGTTTTTTTAACGGATGAAAAGATGTGGATTGAATGAACGATTGAGTGAATCCAAACGGATGGTAAATGTAAGGTCATTCCAGAACTGTTTCCAGGGTATCAGTGGCCTTGGTGTGTACGCAAGCGGTACGTCCAAAGGATGTGGGCCTCATCTGACGCCATGTCTTCCAGTATGCCGGAAACAGCCAGGAGAAACACGCAGATGATTGTCGTCTGCTCTCGGTCGGTGTGGATTCGACAGAACCATTCCATACCACTTCAGTGGAAGCTGTATGTCACTTTTAGTTCACTAGTTTGTCTTATGGACTTTATGCTCAGTGTAAGTGCATTCCTGTGAGGTTCGTGTGGATCCAGTAATAACTCACTGCCTTGCTGCTACTCTTCCCATCATTCTCATCTGCCTGACCAGTAGAGAGACTCGGCCAACCCTGCTTGCGGCCGAGCGTCCACTGCTTCTAATGGAGGTAACCCGTAGGCTAATGCATGGATCCAACAGCTCATAAAGACTAGCGTCGGCTCAACAGATACATGTCAACAGTATTCATCCGAGCATCTGGACTTAACGTAAAGTGTCTGCTCTGTTTACGATCAAATGTAATTTAGCGCGGCCCTCTGTGGTCTTTTACTGTCACAACCCTGCAACTTTCTGTAGTTTTGTTGGTTCTTTTTTTTTATATATATACAAAATAATTAAACTGCTTTTTATAGTAGAAATGCATGGTGGCTCAGCCCTTCTTTTGGAGAGATGGTGTGATGTTCGTTTCTTTTGTTTCCAGCTGGAGATCTTCATGAATCACAGACAATAACACATATTAAAAATAAAAAATGTGTTCATAAAAATAGAAGTGGATTCTGGATTGGTGCTCTGCTGTAGCTTGTTCATGGGTATAAGTGGTCAGTTTAGAAGCAGTTTTCCCAACGGAGTCCATAAGTCAAAGGTCAGAGTCTCCAGGAATGATGGACAAGAAATGTTAATTTGTTAGATTTTGTAAGGTTTATGTCTCAGATGTAATAATATTAGCTGCAAATACAGAATGCATTATTTAAATACTGCTAAATCTAAATGCATTATTTAAATGCTGAATCTAAAACAATTATTGTCCTAGTACTAGATATGATCAGGGTGAATACAGATTCCCAGATGATTTAACTCTGGGAACTAAATTACCATAACAATAATCTACAATATACAGTGTAAAAAGTAAGAAATAAATCCAAAAGTTGCCCCATTTCACCTGTATTCACTGCAGTACACTGGGGAAAATGTATTAATCAAATTCATATAAAGGCAAAGTCGAGTCTCAAATATTTTTATTTGCCACTTCAACAGAATATCCAGTTAACTGCTGCTTGCATTGGTCTATTTCAACCAAATAACATTAAAAATTTGGTACATTCATCTTGTGCTTTGCATTTCCTCCCAAATGGCTTGATTTACATCCAACAATATAAAAAAGTTCAGTCTTGGAAATAACTCCAAGAAGATATAAATTTTGTTAGTGTTTAATTGATAGTTTTCACGTGACGTCACACCATTATAGGAACGCCCACCTGGAGGGCAAAACAAAGCTTTGCTCCACTGACCACCAGTTATTTTTAAGCAGATTGCATTAAGTATGTAAACTCATTAAACGCCCGAAAATTCAGTAAAAAACACATAGCTTATGTATATGTGTACAGTAAAGCAGATGTAACCCAGAATAAAACACAATATGCACAGTTTCACAGATAAATGGTTTTCATAGAAAATGACCTCAAAATTAGCAAATTTAAAAAGAAGAAAAAAATAATTACCTTCTCCATTAAAGACTTCATGATTTATGATTTGTTGGAATCGGACAAAAAATTACTGAGCTACACCCGTTGATGATAGAGTGAAGGTCTCGTCTTTTTTATTAGGAAAGGTGCAAAGGTGATTGTTCTTCAGAAGAAAAACATTTTTTGTTATGGCTGGTTGAAAGTCTCTTCACATCTGCATAGCAATCTATTAAGTTTAACTGGGATCTATATGTATTTTTAATTCGTGGGCGGTAGGATCAAGAAGTTCGTCTAAATCAAAACACTCGGTCCGAGAGTTTACTATGCTTCCTAACTGTGTCACGAAGTCAGCGCATTTCTCGCCACGATGTGCAGCCAGAGCGAGAACGGGAATGGCAGACAAACAATCAACCAAACTGATCTTCGCTTCCGTTGGTCTTGTAGTAACAGGGAGTCTATTTAAAGTTTTCTTACCGGAATGACAGGAGTAGCAGGGTTAATCAAGTCCTCACGCCCCGTTGTTAGAGAGTGACGCTGAAGTTGAATGAACTGTGTTCCAATTGATATGATACCTACACAGTGTTCATTGGTCCCTACTCCCTGAGCGGGGGAAATCTGTTTAAGTTTACTTCACTTCGGAACATGGGATGGAATTGAGAACCGCTGATGTAGCCTATTTTAATGTTGTCTCTGGTGTTCTGGTCTGTGAGTGTAAATGCGTTAAGGGGGCGTGGCTTTGGTTGGCGATTGCAGGGAGGGTGGGACTTTTGCTTTCAGTGCTATCAGGCTAAAGCTATCATTTTCCAAGATCTCCTACTGCAACTGGCTTATATTTAAGATCCATACAGCTATTTTTTATTTTATCTTTGCTATTATACATAAGAACAGATGCAAAAAAAAAAAGCAGTAGAACAAATAGCCTAGAAAGAAACAAATATGCATTACCTTTATAATTTTATATCTAAACTAAGCATTCATGTACGAAAAACAAATAATCAAATGTAGAAATAACTTGTGTGTTCATTACAAATAAATTGATTATCAAAACTACAAAAGCAGTTCAATCAAGAGCAGCGAGTGATTCCCTCTTGTGTTAGGATTAACATTAATGAGACAGACGTCCTATACTGTAATGCACGGATCTAATAATGGTACACATCAGATGTTTTCCCCCACCAGTTCCCCAAGTGTTCACTTAAGACAGAACATATGTTTTCGTGA